>OY759271.1:36609526-36692026 GCA_963662155.1 Lamellibrachia columna | reverse complement strand
AAGCCACGAAGAGGTGTGACAGTAGAAACACATACAACAAAGCCACGAAGAGGTGTGACAGTAGAGACACATACAACAAAGCCACGAAGAGGTGTGACAGTAGAAACACATACAACAAAGCCACGAAGAGGTGTGACAGTAGGAACACATACAACAAAGCCACTAAGAGGTGTGACAGTAGAGACACATACAATAAAGCCACGAAGAGGTGTGACAGTAGAAACACATACAACAAAGCCACGAAGAGATGTGACAGTAGAAACACATACAACAAAGCCACGAAGAGGTGTGACAGTAGAAACACATTCAACAAAGCCACGAAGAGGTGTGACAGTAGAAACACATACAACAAAGCCACGAAGAGGTGTGACAGTAGAAACACATTCAACAAAGCCACGAAGAGGTGTGACAGTAGAGACACATACAACAAAGCCACTAAGAGGTGTGACAGTAGAAACACATACAACAAAGCCACGAAGAGGTGTGACAGTAGAAACACATACAACAAAGCCACGAAGAGGTGTGACAGTAGAAACACATACAACAAAGCCACGAAGAGGTGTGACAGTAGAGACACATACAATAAAGCCACGAAGAGGTGTGACAGTAGAAACACATACAACAAAGCCACGAAGAGGTGTGACAGTAGAAACACATACAACAAAGCCAAGAAGAGGTGTGACAGTAGAGACATATACAACAAAGCCACGAAGAAGTGTGACAGTAGAGACACATACAACAAAGCCACGAAGAGGTGTGACAGTAGAAACACATACAACAAAGCCACGAAGAGGTGTGACAGTAGAAACACATACAACAAAGCCACGAAGAAGTGTGACAGTAGAGACATATACAACAAAGCCAAGAAGAGGTGTGACAGTAGAGACACATACAACAAAGCCACGAAGAGGTGTGACAGTAGAAACACATACAACAAAGCCACGAAGAGGTGTGACAGTAGAAACACATACAACAAAGCCACGAACTGTTGGAGCGTAAACCGAACAACAGGTGCCTTCTAATTGATTGAGTCAAACATCAAGTCGTTATCTGTAACATTCCTTCTCTAAACATATAACGGTAAAAGTATATTTTTTAATGTGGTTCATAAACCACGTGTCAGCTTTCAACATGTGGAATAGATATTATGACATAATGGAATAGATATTATGACATAGTTTTATGATGCAAATTGATCATACTGTGCCCCTTTAATTTACGACGCATAATTGGAATTGTTTTGTCGTTCAATCATCTCAAGCCGCTGTCCTACACAACATGTTGTCGCTCTATACGCTTTGGGCTGTCTAATGAACGCTTTCATCGCCCACGTAGCGAGTTATTTTGACATAGGGCCTATATCGCCTGTCCAACGTACGTCGTTCTAGTGTCTCATCCAGTGCGTGTGGCGACGCCGTCGTTGCGTACTTGACGAGACGACGGGTGATCTATTTGACGCCACCGCTGTTTTTCTGCCTGGGTGTTCTGTCCAGCAAGTCTGCGGCTGGCTCGGAGCCAAATAATCAACTATATTAGTTAAAATGCGTGCGAGCGTGCGTGCGTGTGTTCGTGCGAGTGTGCTTGGCGCGAGCAAACGTGGGTGTGTGTGGGTACGAAACCTTGGTTTAATATTGACATTTTTGACTCAGTTCCTAAATGTTGACAGGGTTAAGAGAACCTCTGGATTAAGGCCACTTTCAAGTGTTCCATACGTGGTCGTTCGTTCGAGGTTCAACTTTACTTCACAGACTGCAGATGCTTTCTCGTCACATATACTGTCACACCTATGCCGAATGTAGGGACGCGTATGGTTGGCTGAGGCCTTGCACAATTGGATCAAATTGTAAAATGCTTCCGCGATAAAATGTTGTTGTCACGTTTTCGAATAATTCTGCGAAAGCACAAACCTACATAGTATCCTTAACGACATGCTAGTTCGTTTTTATATTAAGAACATTACTTTTAGTGAAATCGTCGGATAAACTATGCAATATGTTTGACCTAGCCCGGTCAAATTGGTAAGTAAGCAAGTAAGTAACTAAGGTCATATATTTAGATTTATTTTTGCTTAATGACAATTTATTAATATTAAGCCGTTCCATAATTTTAGGAGTTCATCATCATTTACTGCAGATTCAGTGCTTTTGTTTGGTATGTGTGCTCTTCCTCCTTGCTCCCTGCTGTACAGGGGTGAGGGTCAGGTAAAGTATTGTCGAGCCACTCTTTCTGTTCTTTCTTTCCATAGTTTTCTATCGGCCGCCCCCTCTCTCCATCTTTCATCCTCCCCCGATCTTCTCACGCAGTCCTCCCATCTCAGCTGTGGCCTTCCCCTTTTTCTGCGTCCTTGATGTTTTTCCACCTCTGCTCTCTTTGGTATATTGTCATTAAAGGATATGATGGTGCTAAATAAGGTGTGTCGTTGGCATACATAATAAAGTTAAAAAAATGTGCTAGCTTTTGGAAAATCGTTTTATAAATAACAAGGGATTAATGATAGATCGTTAATTATCGTTAATTTATCGATAAAATACCAGATTTAACATTTAAAAATTCGACATATTGACTTCGATTTTTTAAATAACTTTTAAATAAATTCAGTATAGATCCATCTAAAACGTAATATTTTAATTTGTTAAATAACACTGAATGATCAATAGTGTCCATCGCCTTTGAGAGGTCAAGAAAAATGCTGAATGGTACATCATGTTTATCCATTCGTGTGATTAGTGTCTCTACTAGTTCAAGTGATGCATACTCAGTCTAGTGTCTTTGTCTAAGGCCATATTGATTATCAAAAGTTTGTAATCGTTGAAATATGCATATAACTGGTTATAAATTGTTTTCTCTAACATTTTTGAAATAGTAGGAAGGAGAGAAATGGTCTGTAATGTTTACATAGTGATGGATCATCTTTCTTGAAAATAGGAATACTTTCGGTTTGGCAATTTTTAGTTTATCAGGGAATATGCCTGTGTTTATAACTTGGTTGATTAATAGGGTTAATTATTTAGTGATGGCAGGTTCTATTATTTTCAACAGTTTTGAAGAAATACCACCAGAATCACAATTGTTTTTCGTTGGAAGGCTTTCTATAGTTTTATATACAGTTTCTTTACCTACATTCTTAAATATGAAAGCAGAGTCAACTTTTTTTAAAGTAATAGCTATAACCCTTATTGCCATCATATTGAATCCCTTGTGCAACTGTTTGACCTATACTTGTAAAGTAGTTATTGAATTTATTTACAATATCCGTTTTATCGGCTTGCTTTATTTTTAGAAAGAATTTCATTTATGCTTTTCCAAGTATTTCTACTATCATTTTTGGAACGGTTAAAGCATAACTCAAAATAATGTTTTTTGGCTGCATTATTTTTCTTTCATATTGATTTAAACGTTTTAACGTTTGCGAGAATGATCTCATAGTTTGGTGAGTTAGAGTTAGACATTTATAATTGCTTATAGAGTGATCTTATCTAGATATTTTATAGATTTTAGAAGTCCGTGTGTGGTCCAAGTAGAATGTTTATGTTTATATTTATTGAATGTCATGATTTTGATTGGCTTGTGATTATCATTTGCTCGCATAATTTCTCCATGTGTCATGTTGTAATTTAAATTGGGATCAGCCTTAGGACATTTATTTAGTTTGTTGTAGATTTCATCAGAGTTTATTTAATTAATTTTTAATGCTATGCATTGCTACTTTATTTTGTAAATTTGCTCTTACGAATTTAGGAGGAAGCTTAATGTTTAGATTGATATCCATGAATAAAAAGTATGGTTGATGATCAGAATAAGCTTTAGTGAAAATCCCTGCTATAATGTCTAATAAAATTTAGGATGTCATAGAATCAAAAAAGTCACTGCGTGCGACACAACCAACCGATATAAACGGCAAAGCCAGGATGATGCCTATAACAGATTACTGGTGTGACTAACTCTTTCTTCTCCGCCTAACAGCTAAGAGTAGGTGGTAAGTGTAATTACGGTAACAGTAACATTACTTAGTAACATAGTTGGCTTTGCCGAGAATACCTGATGTAACGTAAGCGAAAAAGAACATTAACTGCAAACAGGTAATTGTATAAAAAAGTAAAGGTTCTTGTCTCTACACCTGAATAAAGAACTAGTAGTCTAACAACAGCATGTTTGTGTGGCAAAATATCTTTAGTTAAGGTTCAAGATCCAGTCATTATTCTGCCAGCTAGGCCGTTGGCGAGGGCGCTCAGACTTCCTAGGAAATGGTGTGTCCAGCGGTTGACCGTAATGGTGTAATAGGATGAACTACAATGGCTTCTGGGAGTGGAGACAAAGACGGTAACTCCGGTTACTCAGGAGCTTTTGGGAGTGGAGGCAAGGACGGTAACTCCGGTTACTCAGGAGCTTCTGGGAGTGGAGACAAAGACGGTAACTCCGGTTGCTCAGGAGCTTTTGAGAGTGGAGGCAAGGACGGTAACTCCGGTTACTCAGGAGCTTCTGGGAGTGGAGGCAAAGACGGTAACTCCGGTTGCTCAGGAGCTTCTGGGAGTGGAGGCAAAGACGGTAACTCCGGTTACTCAGGAGCTTCTGGGAGTGGAGGCAAGGACGGTAACTCCGGTTACTCAGGAGCTTCTGGGAGTGGAGGCAAGGACGGTAACTCCGGTTACTCAGGAGCTTCTGGGAGTGGAGGCAAAGACGGTAACTCCGGTTACTCAGGAGCTTCTGGGAGTGGAGGCAAAGACGGTAACTCCGGTTGCTCAGGAGATGCTGCGTCCTGAACGGGGCTGACTGGTCTTGACGACTCTGTCTCCGAGTCAGATGATGAATGAGAGCGCTCATTTTGGCCACTGACGGGGCGTTCGGGGGGGGGTGGCTGGGCGAGAAGCGTGGGTGTTCGGGAGATTCGAGCAACAAGTCTTGCTGCGAAATTGCGACTTCGTAAAGTTCCGAAATTGGCACCATCCCTCACCGTTGGGCAATTGGGTGACAATGTACCTATTATGTGCTCTGCACTTATCCCTGTCACCTTCGAGGTAAACGAGGTTGCCAACTGAGATACTCGTCGGGTGGCAAAACCTGACGTGTAGTGGGGTTAAGGGGCCATCGATGCGCTCGCGTGACGGTTGGAAAAGCTGATTATCTCCGACGACCAAGACGCCATCACTGGCTACGTTAACAGTCTTTATATATCGCGTGACATCGGTAACAGTCTTTATATATCTCGTGACATCGCCCACTTTGGTCATCTTCTTGGAAGGGCGTGTCCCTTGAGTCAAGTGAGCATGAGTGCGCCTGATGTTGTGGCATTAGACCTCAGAGGCGTGCCAGGCAACACGGCCCGTGAATGGCATTTTGGCAGAACCATCGATAACATCGCTCATAGAAACACTCAGCACAACCGCGTCCTCCACATGTTCAATGAACTTGCAAACCTGACAGCTAGTTTTCTGGCACTCACAGGGGTTGCAAAGTCTGATGGTAACTTAGCAACATCGTCAATGTGTCTGATGTGAACACGGTAGCCGCTAACGGTTGAGAGAAATGTGGTGACTCTTGAACTGGACGGAAACTCGCCACGCATGAACTTCCAGTGCGCCTGGATTCATGGCCGATTGTCAGTTAGAACCTCGGTAGCGTGTGAGGACTGTGTGATGAACGGAACAAAGTTAGAACCTCGGTAGCGTGTGAGGACTGTGTGATGATGATGATGATGATGATGATGATGAACGGAACAAAGTGTTTTACCGCAGCACCTAAGAAGAACATATTCCTATCAACATCCTCATAACCATTCACTATTTTAAACACTTCTATTTGGTCTCCTCTTAGTCTCCTGGTCTCTAGTGTTGTCAAACCACATTGTAATAAGCGACTTTCGTAACTAAGGTCTCTCAATTCTGGAATCATTTTAGTTGCTCTTCGTTGTATTCTTTCTAGCTTGTCTATGTCCTTCTTACGATACGGCCTCTATGCTTGAATACAATATTCCAAATATGGTCTAACTATTGCTTTGTACATGGGTACAATTAGCTGTTTCTCCTTATACATGACCGTTCTCCTAATTAGCCTTAGAAGTTGATTTCCTTTCGAAGCAGCAATCCCACATTGCTCTGAAACTTTCATGTCAACAATAAATGTTACTCCTAAGTCCTTTTGTTGTGTGGTTCTACCTAGTACAGCATCCCCCATTTTATATTCTTCGTCCATGTTTCCATGTCCTATGTGTATACATTTACACTTCCCAAAATTTAATAACATTTGCCATTTTTTTTACCATTTAACTAATTTATGTAGATCATCCTGTAAACTTTGTTTATCTACATCATTAGTAACCTTTCTGAAAACTTGTGTGTCATCTGCAAATTTGAGTACTTTGCTAGATATGCCATCTTCCAAATTATTTATATTTATATTATTACAAACAGTATAGGGCCTAATACTGATCCCTGTGGTACCCCACTCAAAACAGATTTCCAGTTTGAAGTCTCACCATCTACTATTACTCTCTGTTTTCTGTGTGTAAGCCACTTTTCTATCCAGTTGATTACATCATTACCTATACCGTGGGCTTTTAGTTTAAGTAACAATCTTTGATGAGGCACTTTATCGAAAGCTTTCTGAAAATCTAAGTAGACAACATCCACTGGTGACCCGTCATCTACCCACTTTGCAATGTCTTCAAAAAACATAAGAGATTGGTTAGACATGACCTTGCTTTTAGGAACCCATGTTGAGATGTATTTATTAATTTATGTTTTACAAGGAATTCCACCATGTGGTCTCTAATTAATGTTTCGAGTAATTTACATACAACTGATGTTAAACTCACTGGTCTATAATTTTCTGGCTTTTTCCTCGATCCCTTCTTAAATAGCGGCGTAATGTTTGCCTCTCTCCATTCTGAAGGAACTATTCCTTCTTTTAGTGACAAGTTAAACAATTTTGCAAGTGATGTACTAATTTGCTGAACAATTTCCTGAAGCAGTTTTGGTGGTATCCCATCAACTCCAGGTGATTTATTATCTTTCATCTTCTTAATTTTCTTTGCTATCATTTTTGGAATTACACATAACTGCCCTAAATGTTCTGATTTATTGCCCTCAAATTTAGTAAATGGAACTGGAAGTGAGCTGATATCTTCTGTGGTAAAAACTGAGCTGAAATACTCATTCAGGGCCTCTGCCATTTCAAACCCGTCTGAAATTATGTTTCCCCTGTTGTTTTCCAATGGACTGACCTTATCTCAAACATTCTGTTTACTCCTTACATAAGCATAAAAACTCTTGCTGTCGTTTTTTATATTACCTGCCAATTTTTTTTCAAAGGTTCTTTTGGATTTTCTAATTTCAGTTGTAGCTAGGATAAGTGCCTCTTTATAATTTGCATAGTCTTCATCCTTTCTGGTACGCCTATAAACCCTCCACATAGTTTGCTTAAACACTATTTTTCTAAAAGCTTCTTTTGACAAGTGTTTCTTTCTAGACCGTTTTATTTGGGTTTTTTTCACGGGAACAAATTTATTGATGATACTCTCAATTTCATATTTTAGAATATTCCAACATTCAATCGCTGTCTTATTAATCAGCATATTATTCCAATCTAGCTTTGCTAAGTATTTTCTCATATCTTTATAGTTACCTTTGTGGAAGTTTCTCCTATACGTTTTTTTATTTTTACTTTCTGATTGTACATTGATGTCAAAATGTATTTGATTGTGGTCACTGTTACCCAATGGTTCATGCATTTTTACATTTTCCACTAATTCTTTTTGTGATGATAAAACTATATATAATACATTGTCTCCCCTGGTTGGTTCTAGCACGTGCTGAGTAAGGAAGCTCTCCTGAATTAAAAATAGAAATTGTTTGTCCTCACCCCTTGTACTTTCTAGAGATTTCCATTGAATGTGTCCGGGTAAAAATCTCCCATTATGATACATTCCCCTTTACTAACTTCCTTTATAGCATGCTGTATGTTTGTGTTATCCTCTTCGTTTATGTTTGGACTTCGGTAAACTAATCCAATAGTTAATTTTGAATTTCCTGAAACTATTTTGCACCAAACAGCTTCATCGTAATCTGCTTCCCTTTCTAATTTTATTTCATAAGCCTGAATAGATTCATTAACATATAAAATAACTCCCCCTCCCCTTCTTCCTGTTCGATCTCTCCTAAACATTACGTATCCTGTCAATTCTAATTCAGCATCTGTTATGTCTGTGTTGGCCCATGATTCGGTAATACCAATTATGTGAGGGTCAATATCTTCTACCATGATGTTTTATTCGTTTTTCTTATTTACTATTCTCCTAGCATTTAAACAAACGCATCTACAACCTGCTTCAGACATGTTTTTCGGACATTCTGTTATTGGTTTATCTGTACTAGTGGTCTCTTGTCCTGCTTGAGGCATCTCTAAGTACCCCCCCTGCGCTTCTAGTTTAAATAGTGTTTACTACCAAAACTATTTGATATGCTACCCATGCCACTGTCTACTGCTGCTGAGAGTCCATCCGCAGATACTGCTGTCCCCTTTCCACTGAGATGAAGCCCGTCCTTCAGCCCTTCCAACAAAATTTCCCCATAAATCCACAAAACCAACTTCCTCTTCTCTACATAGCTTCTCGAATAGCATGTTAACTGCCATCGCCGGCAATTTCGATATATATGATCCCCTCCTTCCTATTACTGGTAAAATCCCTGACAGTATTACCTGCTCAACCCGCGTCTGCTTTAGTGTTCTGACCAACTTCCTGTATTTCATAACTACGTTGTTTATCCTTACTTGTACTAAAACAGATCCACCCTTGCCCGAACCCACGCTGTTTTCTAGCCTCTCAGTTATAGCCTCTATTTGGCCCCAGGCAAGCAAACTACCACGTCATCTCCCTTGTTTAAGACTCTTACAAATACCCTCGCTCTCTTTCTCACCCCCTCTATCACTACCTCGGAGTAGCTCTTCCGGTGGATCCCCTCCATCACATTCTGTCCTGCAGCCGTGTCACTTGGTGGCAGACTGTTATCAGGCTCTCTTTCACTCATCAACCTGTCACCTTTCCCTCCCGTCGACTGGCTGCGCTCCCGTCGCCTTCCCTCCCGTCTCCCTGACTCCCATCGCCTTAACTATCATCTCCTTTCGACTATTTCGCTACTGTCTCCACCACTCCCCTTTCCTTCGATCCATTTGTCTTCCCTCCCATTTCTTTCCTTCTCGTTTCCTTTCGTCCTGTCTCCCTACGTCCCGTCTCCTTAAGTCCTGTCTCCCTATTTCCCGTCTCCTTACGTACTGTGTCCCTACGACCTGTCACCTTACCTCCTCTCAGTCTCCTCCCAGGCTGAGGTGAGCTCTCCCTAGCATCTCTCGTCGTCGTCCCCACTTTATCTACTGCCCCCCCCCCCCATCAGAACCACTGGCACAACCCGCCTGCTCCCTCCCCACCACTGCCAGGAGATCGGCGTAGCCTGGTAGATCACGGCTGAGAACCTTGTGATCACCCACAAGGGAGCGTAGACCCTGGACGGTGACTGGTGGCTCGACAGCATACAGAGTGGCGATCTTGTGTGGGCTGGTCTGTAGAGTACCATTGCACCACATCCATCATGACGGTAGACCTGGGGCAGATAATAGTCTTTTGGGCTGAGATACGCAGGTTGTTGTGCCTCAGTGCAGCTAGGATTCGACTCCAGTCGTAGAGAGCCTCATCAGAGGTGTTGCTGCCAATGTAGAGATCGTCAACGATTTTGGTTACACACCCTTCTTGTATCAGGTGTCCCAGAACTCTGGACATCAGCTCTTCTAGGTGTGTCTCTGAACCAAACATGCCAATTGCCGACCTGGTGTACACGCGAACCCCCTTGAATGGAATAACCACACCGCAGTACTTCATTGAGTCATGAGCAAGTGGGATCTGGTAAAATGCTTTTACGAGATCAGTGACAATGATGTAATTGCACTTTGCTATATGGCGGAAGACATTGTCGACACTTCGCATCAACGGTGGTTGAGGCCGCCATGAGGTTTCCTAACAAGAAATGACGGGTTGATGTATTTTACCCTGACATTGACCTGCTCAGGTTTACCGATGACACCGGCAGACTCAAGTTCGTCAAATTTGTCTTGAAGCTCATTTAGAGTACTTCCATTGTACCGACGGAGTCTTCCCTTTCGTTGTGGGGGCAAAGTGGGGCCCATATTAACGAAGGCTTAAATATACCCGCTAGCTCCGTTATACAAGGATGGCTGTGAATCGAACACCTCATTGAAGTCTCTTTTTTAGTGACTTGTCCGACATTTTCTTAGTCAAACATGAGTCGGTGTCAACAATGGAAAACCCAGTGGAGTACAATGTTGCACTGTTGTTGTTCGAGCTGAGTGATGTACAAGTTGAGCGGAAATCAGGGTCCACAGTAGCAGTGACAGAGGCAATCTGACGTGCATGGCAGATGTGCTCGCCACAGCTAACCAATATAGGGACCCCGGTATCATTAGGGGCACGCAGAGCTCCATCGACGGAGAGAATCTCTTGGGGAGAAGGCCGTGCTCGCTCTGGCTTACTCCACATGTTGGAACGACTGTCCATCCGAGGTTCGAGAGCCCTCACTGCGGCGGAGTTGACGTCGCGAAGTGTGTGTAGCTCCAGGTAATATCCTGGGAGAACAACAGTCTTTCTATGATTGCGCAGGAGGAAGGCTTGCGCACGCCTTACAGAGGGCATACTGGTTTCGCCACCCTCAGTGCTGCAGTGAACAATGTCGGCATCACCGATAATGATTTGCTTCTTGCATGGGCGGACAGCTATATCATTGCGAACAAGAAAAGACTTCCCTGTCAAGACATCGACATCAAGTTGTTTGATAATAACGTGCAAAGGAGTCACCATCAGCCATCAGCCTGACGAGCAATCTGGGATGATGGTTTGATGATTAGATGAGTAGATGGTACACACGAACTGCGGAGGCACATATTGTGTTACTCGTAGCACCAGTATCAAGGGTCAATGTCATAGGATGATGTTGGGAGAATGTGCACAGCACAGGTGACTGTATTACATTGACTCGGCGTGAGGAGGGACCAAACTCTACGAGACGTGAGGAGAGACCACACTCTACGAGACGTGAGGAGAGACCACACTCTACGAGACGCGAGGAGAGACCACACTCTACGAGACGTGAGGAGAGACCACACTCTACGAGACGTGAGGAGAGACCACACTCTACGAGACGTGAGGAGAGACCACACTCTACGAGACGCGAGGAGAGACCACACTCTACGAGACGTGAGTAGAGACCGCACTCTACGAGACGTGAGGAGAGACCACACTCTACTAGACGTGAGGAGAGACCACACTCTACTAGACGTGAGGAGAGACCACACTCTACGAGACGTGAGGAGAGACCACACTGTACGAGACGTGATGAGAGACCACACTGTACGAGACGTGATGAGAGACCACACTCTACGAGATGTGAGGAGAGACCACACTCTACGAGACGTGTGGAGAGACCACACTCTACGAGACGTGTGGAGAGACCACACTCTACGAGACGTGTGGAGAGACCACACTCTACGAGACGTGCTGAGTGGTCACTAATGACGTTTTCAGGCTCGACATCGTCACACAGATCGACCTCGCCTTCATCACATACATCATTGGTCACGAGTCTTGACCAGCCCCAGGCTTTCTTGTCACTATCAGGCAAGTAGCGGCATTTAATCAGGTTGTGACTGTTTGACGTCCGCCCTGCGGTTTTGCACAAAACACACGACTTGTGAGAGAATGTCTGCCGCCTATTAGACGAGACAGATTTGCGGTTGTAGCCGAAGCCACCCCAAATACGCATAGCCCGAGTGTCCTCAATGGTGCGTAGCTGGTCCTGAAGGGAAGCAAGTGCTTGAGAGGTCTCTGGCTTTAGTGAAGCCAAAGAACATATAAACACACTAATTATTTGGATAAATAAAGTTATCGGGTAATATATTGAGCCGCCTGTGTATCGGTGACTCTTTTGGACGCTGCCACCACGCCAATTGATAAGAGCCGTGCTTTAATGAAATAGTTTAATGCAAAATTGTGCGATACAAACCAGCCGATATGAACGGCAAAACGCGGATAAAGACTGGGCACAGACCACAATATAACAGAATACTGGCGGTGTATATTCTATTTGCGTTAATTTTGATTAATGTTAAAGTCCCCTGTAGTAATGAGATTAATGCTACTTACGATTCAATGAACCATGGCAATATCGTCAATTGTTCCTGCTAGGCACTGTGACCACTTAACATTAACAGGTTGGAACTTGGAAACAGTTGACATTTATGCCGTGATGAGTGACACACGATCATCAGTTCGAAAACAGCATATGCTTCGCAGCGTTTGTCTAGACGGTTCGCGCATAATTACTCTAGACGATTCGCGCGCTAAATCTTTGCTGACATGTTCTATTGATGATTGCAAAAACAGTATGAGTCCAATTTACATGAGAGTGCTTAGATATTTACGTGTATAACATGTCACTATAAGTTATTGTCTGTATGCACGTTACGACTTAGTGACAATGCGGAAATCATGTACGTGTTGATAAAACGTACTGTACGTAAATTAGCGATGACATTCGTAATGTCAGGTACAAACGTGATGGTCTATGTGTCATTTTAATGGTCAGACTTACATTAATTACTATGCTTCTTGTCAATACTTTATCGTTTGTGAACAAAGCTTACATAACCGCAACTGTTCATATTTTGTTGTTTTATTTTCACTGGTTGATATAACTAGTTTGCCATTTCCAAACCACACGCTCGCGCGTTCGTTCAAAATAAATAAATAATTGTGCTCTCTGACATACTGAATCGAATTATTCTGCAGATTTTAGAAATATTTTACAAACTGATTTTTGTCGTACATTCGTCTATTCGCCGACGACATATTAGTTATCTCATTCATTTTGTCCAGTCATTAGTCCGCATGTTTAATGTACTGGTGCCGGTATTGTACGACGTGACCGCCGTACCGTCGACATACTTTGGGTAAGGTCAAGCGTGCGATTCCGTGTCGGTGTATCAGTTCTTGGTAAAGCCAAATGAACAGTGTCAGGACTAGGGTCAATGCGGACACTCAACGCAGCCGATTGGATGATGAATGCACCCAGTAAGAATGGACATATTCGGATGTATAACTACACCTTCTGCATTGGAGGGGAACAACCCGTTTACAGTCCTTCAATAAAGACGTATTGGACACAATTTCATGTCATAATTTACTCGGTACATATCCCGGAATGCAAAGCAACTCTTGCGCGTTTGGTATCAAACATCTAGCACTAATGAATCGTGACCTTTTACCGTAACTGAGCAGTTCGTACCGAACATGTTCGGGCTGTTTAACGAGGCATGAACTTCACAAATATGATTAGTGTGCGTACCTTTTGGCCGTACTCTGTCTAGTTTCGCTAATTTGCATCGATTGTGCAAGCAGATTCGATCTCGTAAAATGTTTGCCGTGAACGGATGTCGTCTGCGTTTGCGGCCATTGCCCGAGGAGTTCACGTGACATCATGCTCTGTCTGTCTGCCTGAAACACACGGTTGGTGTGGCAACTTGTATGGCATAAAAGATAAAATTATTTCCGCTGAAATGGTTTGTGAACACCCAGCATAATGTGAGCGAGAGAGAGAGAGAGAGAGAGAGAGAGAGAGAGAGAGAGAGAGAGAGAGAGAGAGAGACTGAAGTGAAATGGGTTGATAAAGAACCATTGCAGCACTGTTAACACGTCTCAAACCATAGGGGTATCAGTGCTACTCCCCCAAGACAGTAATATCCCAGGCCGTGTTTTTTTCAAGAAAAATATCCCACAAAAATCACTCGGGACTGTTTCCCCGCCCAGACACTTTCTCTCCCCAACAACATTAATTATCCTTTATGTCCTATATGCGTTCATATACAGGAGAACACTGGTAAACCGTTTCAAAGTACTCTGCATTTAAAATGTACTCTTTAAATGTCACTTGAGGTCACGTGATGGCACGAGTACGTCATTGGGTTATTAGGCGAATAAGACTTGCCGGCCGGAGTGACAGGGCGCAGTGACCGATAGCTTTAGGGATGAATCGGGCCAGTGTTGCAGAATGGGAAAAGGTCACTTTAAGAAAACACGTCTCAATAGATCAACAGTGATTGATAATTATCAAATTGGAGTCGACAATGATAACGATTTTTTCGGGCGCTCTGACTCTCAAACTTGGACGATTGGGACTCACCGATATGCACCTGACCTATTTGTATACGTTCATTTAGATGTACACAGTCTGGTATTTTGTATCGTAAAATCATCTTGACCATCCAAATGTGTTTTAAGGGACCACCGATTGTCACATAGGGTAGAGTGGGGCAAAGTGCACCTCTTTGGTGGCAAATACTACTAGAATTACAGAACCTTACTAAAAAACAAGTACTACAAAAATGCCTTTTAGTGGCAGTTTCGCATGGTACGTAATACAGACACATTACCTGCCTGAGCAAAGTGTACACACTTCGTAATACGCGTACATAAGCACCGCTACTGTCTCTGCCAGTCAGTTTGGTATTCTACAACATAAACGTAAATGAAAAAAAAATTCATGGTTTTTGGCATATGCACCTATAAGAGTTACTAAAACAAAACCATTTGTAACTACAGTTATTAAGAATAACACGCCATTGGTTTACTACGAAATCCTTGTTGAACGCACATCTTAATTTCATGGGCCGCGCCAAACTGTTAAATAGCATTACGTCATGGGTGCCGTAATCTGGCAATATTCTTTCGCCAAATGAAAATATATTTGTATACACCTGTTCCCATACTTGCCAATAGGATATGGCCATGCTGTTTGCGTCCAAATTCAACTTATGTAACATATGTTGGCCTTTGTTTACTAAATTAGTCCTCTTTCCGACATAGCAACCCGTTTGATTGAGACTTTGCGTTGATTATGTGTATAACGGCAGCGCTTAATACGTCACGTGGTACTCTAGGTTACCCGATTTCATAGAACTGCGCATGCGCTTATCGGTCGCCCTGGTTAATACGTTAGCCCTCAATTAAACACAAAATTGACCAGAATAGCCCACTTTTAGAAAATATTCTGAGTAAACCACTGGCGTTGATATTCGTGATTTTAGTTGCACGTGCTAGTGCATATTATCTGTTTTAGGTGCATGGCCCAAAAACCATGACATTTATTTCGCTATTAGTAAGTAACACGTGTTTTATTAGAAACCCAGACGCTGCCGTCATCGATGGAAGTGATCTGTCAGCCCGGTGGAGCTTCGCGATTAGTGACGTCGAGCGGTCGAGACGGGGAGAACGGGTGGATAGAGCCTGCCTGATCCCGGTGTCACGTCGGCTAATTAAAGGGACGAGGGACTCACCCGGTTTCCGTCGTCCGGACGTGACGGTGAATCGCCGCTAATCGTCCCTTTAATTGCAGCAACGTAATCCTTCACAGACGCGAACACCGATGTTGTATTCGCTGCTGTCATCGTCTTCCGGTTAACTAAATCACTTCGTTACCGCAGCAGAAGCGCTCAATGTTGTCGTAATGGGGACGATACATGCAAGTCCTCCAAGGTCATTGTATTTACGACGTTCTTTACGACCAATAAACACTTCGTTATCGCACTAATTCGACAAAACACTTTGTACTCTCCGGAAAACCAAGCATTGATATTGATGTATTGTTAACACCGAGTTCCCATTAATTTGAGTATGACTGGAAAATCTTGAGGAGAACGCGGAATTGAATTTGGTGGCTTGGATATTTGTCTAAAGTGAGGAATATTTAGCAGATAAGTAAGTAATTCAGATAGTAATCAGATAGTAATTCAGTGCAGTTTAAAGAAGATCACCGGCATTTCGTTAGCGCGAGCGATATTACGGTTTGTTGGCATCAGCTGTTACATAGAAAATAAGCTGCAAGGCAATAGTTATACATTTTATTAAGACATAGGTAATGTAGTATAAAGTGTGTATTACAACACAACAACAGTCTTTGACAGCCCAGTATAAATTGTAAATATAATAATAATTATTGTTATCTTCTATGCCGCCTATATCCTCAGGAACCTGAGCTCAGAGGCGCAACAAAACATACTCATTAAGCATAATCGTGAACAAGGACGCGCAAAAATCATTATCAGAACGAGGGACAACCGAAGATTTATGATGAAAGTGCAATTTGGAATAAATATGTCTTGAGTTTTTTTCGGAAGATAGCTATAGTTTCAGATGTTTTCAAAGTGATGGGGAGTTCATTCCAGACCTTGGGGACAACGACAGAGAAAGCACATTTGCCCAAGTTAAGTTTAGTTTTAGGCCCAATAAGTTGTTGTGAAATTGATGATCTGATGATAATATATGAAAGATGCAGGAGACTAGCCATGTAGGGTGGTTGTTGTGTAGATAGAGCACGATATGTAAGAGTGGACAGCTTAAATTGAATTCGGTGAGTAACAAGAAGCCAGTGTAACTGTTTAAGTAGTGGTAGTGATGGTGAAAACCGAGGCTCCCTGAGTACAACACTTTCCATACAATGTTGTACTCGTTGGAGTTTAGCCAAATTTATTTTAGCAATGTTATTTAGTAGTGAATTACAATAGTCAAGGCGGCTACTAATCAATGCCGTTGATATTGTCTTAGCAGTAGATATAGATATGTGACGCCGAATTCGACAGAAATCACGTATATGATAGAAACAAGATTTATATACTTGAGAAATATGCTGGCGAAAGTTGAAGTCACTATCAAAGACAACACCTAGATTACGAACAGTATCTGATGGGAATGTATCACTGCCAAGCAGCTTAGCTGGAAAATGGCTGATTATAAATAAATATAAATTGAATTTCTAACATGGCGCCATGCAAATGCCAAGAAAAGGCGAAACGTAATTTGACATGCTCTAGCTGCGACAGCTGGGTAGACTTTGCAAAGTCCGGGTGTGTAAATTCGTGGGTAGAGGTTCAGGCAGATGAGTTTAAGTTCGTGTGTTGCGAGTGTAAGACAGTGACATGTCTGCAGGAACAGGCAAATGAGTTAAGACAAATGATTTTGATGATGACAGGGCAGGGTGAGAAAGAAGACAGCAGAGGTGGTGAGAACGAGGAGAGCAGAGGCAATGTGAGGGAGAATGCTGGTAAGAAGAAGGAAGATGGAAAAAGGAAGAGTGTGCAACAAAGGGAAGATAAACGGGTCAGTGGAGAGGGATTGTCAGGTGGTAAGATAGTCGAAGATGTTGAGAGGAGAGAAAAGGGGAAGACTGTGGATCAGAAGAAGAAAGATAGCAGGAGGCAGAGTGTGCAACAAAAGAGAGATAAACGGGTGAGTGGAGAGGGATTGCCAAGTGGTAAGACAGTAGAGGTTGATGGTAGAGGAGAAAGGGGGCATAGTATGCAGCAAGCGAATGGTAAACCAGTGATGCTGCAGGAAAGGAGCTTTACTGGTGTAGTGTCACAAGGGAAGGCGAGGAATGACCGGATATTCATGGGGGATTCTATCATTAGAAAAAGTAGATAAAGTTGTAAACAGAGGAGAGGACATCACGGTATGTCTACCAGAGACAAAATAGAGGATGTAGCAGAGAACGCAGGACAGGTCATGGGTGGTGACACGGGAGGAGCTGTTCTCGTGCATGTGGGAACGAACAATGCCGAGAAGGAGGGAACGTCAGCCATCGTTGGTAAGTACAGGAGGTTGATCAAGACACTTAAAGAGGCACGGATTGGACAGATTATGTTGTTGGGGATAGTACCAGTAATTGCAGGCAGGGGTGAAGAGTATAGGAACTGTAGGAGGATGGCGATCAACACACAAGTACAGAAGGTACAGAATGTATGTATGGAGGAGGGTTTCAAATGGCAGAGGCCCTGAATGAGTATTTCAGCTCAGTTTTACCACAGAAGATATCAGCTCACTTCCAGTTCCATTGACTAAATTTGAGGGCGATGAATCAGATCATTTAGGGCAGTTATTTGTAATCCTGAAATGATAGAAAAGAAAATTAAGAAGATGAAAGATAATAAATCACCTGGAGTTGATGGGAAAACTGCTTAAGGAAATTGTTGAGCAAATTAGTACACCACTTGCAAAATTGTTTAACTTGTCACTAGAAGAAGGAATAGTTCCTTCAGAATGGAAAGAGGCTAACATTACGCCGCTATTTAAGAAGGGTTCGAAGAACAAGTCAGAAAAATACAGATCGGTGAGTTTAACATCAGTTGTATGCAAATTACTCGAAACATTAATTAGAACCCACATGATGGAATTCCTTGTAAAACATAAATTAATAAGTACATCTCAACATTGGTTCCTAAAAGCAAAGTCATGTCTAACCAATCTCTTGTTTTTTGAAGAAATTAAAAAGTGTGTAGATGATGGGTCACCAGTGGATGCTGTCTACTTAGATTTGCAGAAAGCTTTCAATAAAGTGTCACATCAAAGAGTGTTACTTAAACTAAAAGCCCATGGTATAGGTAATGGTGTAATCAACTGGAAAGAAAAGTGGCTTACACACAGAAGACAGAGTAATAGTAGATGCTGAGATTTCAAACTGGAAATCTGCTTTGAGTGGGGTACCACAGGGATCAGTATTAGGCCCTATACTGTTTTTAATAATATAAATCATTTGGAAGATGGCATATCTAGCAAAATACTGAATTTGCAGATGACACAAAAGTATTCCGAAATGTTACAAATGATACAGATAAACAACATTTAAAGGATGATCTAGATAAATGAATTAAATGGCCAGAAAAACGACAAATGTTATTCAATTTTGGGAAGTGTAAATGCATAAACATAGAACATGGAAACATGGACGAAGAATATAAAATGGTGGATGCTGTACTAGGTAGAACCACACAAGAAAAGGATTTAGGAGTAACATGACTTGAAAGTTTCAGAGCAATGTGGGATTGCTGCTTCAAAAGGAAATCAAATTCACTGGCTAATTAGGAGAACTATTACATATAAGGAGAAACAGCTAATTGGACCCCTGTACAAAGCAATAGTTAGACCACATTTGAAATATTGTATTGAACAACTAAAATAATTATAAATGAGAGACCTTAGTTATGAAAGCCGCTTATTAGGATGTGGTTTGACAATACTAGAGACCAGGAGACTAAGAGGAGACCAAATAGAAGTTCTTAAAATATTGAATGGTTATGAGGATATTGACAGGAATATGTTCCTCAAACTTAAAGAAGGCAGTAGAACCAGAGGACACAAAGCAGCATTGGTTAACGAACAGTGTAGGTTGGACATGAGAAAGTACTCATTCTCACAGTGGGTGATAAATGTATGGAATAAACTGTTAAATGATTGTGTAAATGTAGTAATGCGAATATGCTTCAAAATAGAATTGACAGATATCTGATAAGGGTGGGCTATACATAGATGATGAAATTGTTGGACTCTCGATAAGCCAGTGGCTTCCTTGTCCACTTGCCATCTGGAACTTGTTGCTTGGGATAACAACTTGTTTAATCTTGTTAAATCAATAAATACATTCCAAAATAAGACCTCCAATTGTTCGAAACTGGATCGTTCAAGTCGCATGGTTTGATCTAGAATTCATATGTTTTGTTTTGGATGCACCTGAAGTCATCCTACGCAGAAGTAAGTTATAGTATTGTCTTCTTTCGCCAAATGAATATACAATACGCGTGCGCGTGCGTGCGTGTATATATAAAAATAGGTAAAGATATTCAATCATTGGGACTGTTCAAAACGTTTTACACTTCACCCCCTGGCAGACCTGTTCATTCCTACGCCATCTCGACTTCTCTCGGAAGCATTCAGCCACGCTGCGATTACTGCACGAAGACACGGAGTTAACGAAATTGCCAAAGCTTCGAAACGACAGATTCTAGACGGAGTTCTCTCCATTGAGAGTCCGATGTTCTAACCACTACGCCACCGCGCATCACAATGTGCGTGTGTGCGTGTGTGCGCGTGTGCGTGCGTGCCTGTGCGTGTGCCACTGATGTTTAGTTAATGTCAAATCCAGAGGACGCCCATCTACAAAAATGTCGCTTTAAGAACAAAAAACAATTCGACAGAACTGAACTTGCGTTAAATGTATAATTTAAAAATAGATAATGATGTGAGGGTGAACTTGGTTATTTTACCAACTGTTGTGCTGCGCCAATATGGCGGGAAACGAATCAATGTGGCCGGAAACAGTGAACACCCTACACGTGTTGACCCTTCGTGCTCAACACGTAGCAATTGAACGTCTGCTTCTGTGTGACTGACTGGTCACTTGAGCGGCCAAGTATGTCATTTCTGATTTAGTATGAAGCATTTAGGCCGCTGCCATTATCGAATGACCCATTAGTGTTGCGCCCTTGAGCACTCGAGGAGCAGTCAGCGTTTTTATTCTAAACAGCAGACGACATTTAACGCATCTCTGCAGTAATGCGCTTCAATTTATCCTTTTTTCAGCTATGTAGTACGAAAAATAAATCACATTTGCACAGTCTATAAATGTTCCCACGATGTATTTCGTACTGTGGGGCACTTGTATTAAAGAGCTTTTCTGCTCCATTATGACGCAGTAATCGCAGTGGTTTCACGTATCACTGAGTGGGTTTAACGCCGAAATAATGAATACAGGAAAGAAAGAAATAATGTGAAAAGGCTTTTTCGAGTATGATGCGTTGTGACAAAGTCCATAAATGTGACTTGTCCTCATTCCTTGCCACTATAACGACGTCTTCATACGTTCTCAACCGATAGGCGTACATCGTTCTCCCAAAACTGCGGCCCGGTTTCTCCTCAATAATGTCTCCCATTTCACGTGAGTTCTGGGGAGTGTTTAAGTCGTAATCCTACATAACGCGCACTGACGTAGCTCAGATGTATAATTGCATAATACTTACCACCGGAAAGGAAAACGTTGAAATGAAAGTAAGACAAGGAAGAAAAGAGATTGAAGAAGGTGTTAATGGGAAAGAGACGTTCTTACATAGCGCGGTATCATGACATTGTGACTGATCGAAACGCTTTATACTCCACCCCTGGCGGCAGAACTGTACACTCCAAAGCCAACTCGACTTCCCTGGAAAGCTTACAGCCACGCTGCAAGTATTGCTCGAAAACTAGTCGTTCACCTGTCCACCACTGTATATAGCTAGGTACTCGTTTATACAGCTTAGTGAACTGATACAACGTAGAGTAAGCGAAATTGCCCAAGATTCAAAACGGCACTAAGAAACTGACAGACCAGTGGGCATTCTCTTCCCATTCACATCCCAGCAATGTCATCAGCGACGAAATTGGGGAACCTGCATATTTGAACCTGATGACCTTTAGTCAGAACTGGACATACGTGATAATTCAGATAACCCAGCTGAAACAGAAGCAGGTTCATAAGTATGACATTCAGATCTGGTCGCTGTTTTTGATCAGTTTGTGAACTGGGGATAACCCGTTGTCAACACCTGGATGGTGACTTTAGTGCCTCGGGCAAGACACTTACTCGCGGCACTTCCAAGCACCAACACACATAGGTCAAAGGGCATTGTCTAGGAGGCAGTTGTTCTCTTCATCAAACTGATTTTCACTGCCGATTGGAGATTTTATATCCAAGAAATCAGTCCGTTGCAAAGAAGGTGTGTTACTAAACGCGTGATTCTGAATGAGACCAGTGAACGGGTTCGTAACATTTGAATTGACCAGGATGAATCGGGGAATGAACCAAAGTACTGGCGTCAACTGTAGGAGCTCTTTCTATCACTTTTCATATGTCATCAGGTTGCTAGCCTTTGGGGCAGCGATGAGGTGGTGGAATCGATACACACCGGACATGGTTAGGGCATATCTTGCATTATCGGACACCTTTCTGGCGGAACACATCTAACGACAGGTAAAGGGAGAACGCCTCATACTATGCGTCATCTTTGCAAGCCGTCGGCAATCTGTGATGAGTTCGGCGAAATCCTCAGCCACAGGCTTCTCCAATTGACACTTTCAGAAGTGAACGCCGAGAAATAGTATTCAGTTCTTGCTGCCTCCGGCTCTCGACATCGCACATAGCGAACATCTCAAACGTATCTTGTGATACATCTTCCACGAATGCCCAGTTGAGGGGTTCGAGTCCACGTTATTGGGCAATTTCGTTCACCCCACATTGCCTGTGTTTTTTGGAAGAGACATTAAAAGCCGTTGGTCCCTTCTATCTGGGAAGTCCAAGATCCCACACTGGAAAATGGGAAACACCTGTGCATCACACAGGTAGTTATCTCGAGCTGTAGACTACTACTGACTCCCAGTTTACCTGTAATCAGCTGTTTAGGGAGGATCTCATCAAGCATCAAGCAAGACTCACGTGTTGATATTCAAGACTCTCGAAAACAATGTTACGACAACGCCGCAAACAAGAGCGGCAGGTAACACGACATGTAAGCGTTTATCAGGGAGACAATCCTCAAGCAGACTACATTGCCTGCTGCGCGCAGTCGCTCAATTTCATTGAATAATGCGTTGTAGATTGCTGCACAGAATCTGTTTTGTCTTTCGCCTTTTGTGCAGAAGATATATGTTTCTTTCCACACACTGTTGGAAGGTCATCTGACGAACTTGAACAGAACCATAAATAAAATCGATAATTTGTTTCGCTCTGTGCAAAATATACTCCTTTTCAGAATTAACCAAATCCAAGGAGATGCAGATGTTCAATTTGATTTCCGGCCGATCACTGACATCCGCCTTCCCGAACGAGGCCGTATTCCTCCGCGTATACTTGGGCCTCGGGATCAGTAATTGCTAAGGCGAGCGTTAGTTCCCGACTTGGAAGCGAATAAAAAGCGCCCCTCAACCATGAGTTAAAGTCGATTGAAGGCACTGTCAGTGTTGTACATTGAAAACAAAATATTACATCACTTCGATGTAGGCCGAACTGAAACAATTAATGGATTTGCTCGTTTACAACATCCGGTAAACAATGGTGAACGGTTGGTTTTAGACAATTTGGTAAAACTCGCTGTGTTAATGTGAAAACTCACTGTGAATGCTTGTCGTTCAGTTTTTTCCATACTTGGAATTCCGAAATGTATGGTTAGGCCCTCTCATTGTTATTCCGCTTCAAGCCCACTACACCCTTAATCCGACACTGATCACGGACAATTCCACAGAGAAAACGACAACAAAAGCCTTAAAGCTTGCCATTAGCAGTTTTTTAGCAACGTCTTAGTGCTTTGTTTGCCTCTATTTTAGGAGATGCCAAACACACTTTTTTAACATCCCTTTTTATTAGTGGCTAGGATGGTCTACGTTGACGCGTTTTCAGACGTCTCGATGATAAAATAATGTGTTAACTGTCATTGGGTTATTGGTTCAAGTGGAAATAGGTTTAGTCTTAAACTGTGGATATGTGTGATTTCCGTTTTGTTGGTAAGACCACTTTTGACATTAATAAAACTAATACAACATTAATACAATCCTAGCACCTTGCACTGTCGGGTGTTGTGATCGTAACCAAAGAAAATGGATGTTTTCGGGTACTAAGCGACAAAGTCTATACGTGGGACGTGTCCTTATTTCCGTATAACTGCAGCGACGTGTTCAAGTTTTGTCAACCGACTAGTGCACACCGTTCTTTCTAGGTGGCGTCCTCGTTTCTTCTCAACAGTGTTTCCCATTTTGGAGAATTCCGAGAAGTGTTTTACGTCTTGATCCTAAATGACACGCCCAACATTAGCTAAAATATATTACTGTACAATAGGTAATCACCGCTGATTAACATTAAATTAAAGGATCTCCTTGGTTTACCGCTAGTGTTTAATCAGTGACTTAACTGATGTTGTAAATATGTTAAAATGTGTAGCCAAAATAAAGTTATTCATTCATTCAAATCGAGTTTATTTTAAAACGTTTCGATGTTTTCAAACATATTTAAGTAAGTGATCGCTTTTAATAAATGATACACCTTGTGTATTTATAATTATTCTAAAAAATTTTTTTGGCGAATGTGTGTTGTTGCCCAGAGGGTGCATAGGCCAAGCAATGTCACACAGGATGCACTCCGTGCTGCCTCCGATCTACTCGAAGAGGCCATGGATGAAAGTGGGTTACGGTCATCAATTGTCACGCCTACATATCCCACAAGGCAAGCAGCCTGTGAGAGTCATTGAGAAGAAAGAGGCTAGCCGCCTAACGAGATTGAATGTACTCGGGTAATGGGAAGGTAATGGGAAAGTAGTCGGGGGAACGGTGAATGTGTGCAATAGCTGCTGTAAGCTTTGTCTCTTGACCGGGTAGGATGGCTTATGAATGTGTCAGTGGGTGGGTGGATGTTTCTGGATGAAGTGAAGGAGCAGTGCAGATTGTAAATAAAAAAAAAAATTTTTTTCACAAAGGACAATAAATCAATGGAACGCATTATTTTCAGATTGTTCAAATGCTAGCAGCATGTATATGTCTGATAAATATCTCAGAAGACGGGTTACACAAACACGTTTGTCTCTCTATAAGCCAGTGTCCATGGCACCCGTGTCCACTTGCCATCTGAGTATTTGCTTGGATGGCAATCTTGTTAAAACTTGTTAAATCTGGTTAAAATCTGGGTAAATCTGCTTAAATCGGGAATGAGTAAATTAATGTTTAACGGTTTGTGTCAAACACGGGACTGTATAAAGTTATTCCCATAGCAAACGTGCTGCAATCTGGACAACGTATTGTTTACAATGCTATCTCTTAGCACCATGGCAACAGAACGCCACCTGTCGTCATTTAAGGAACAACACCGTCACACGACATTTTGTTTTACAAATTAATCTATCGACAAATGTGCAAGTAATATATTTTCTCGTCTAAAAACAAACGTTCGTCTTCACATACTGCACGGGTAGCACAGACAAGAACATCACGGCTAATCAACATCAACACAACGCCACGTTTATTCTGTCACCGTCCAATGGCTCGGGCAGCTTTTACCAATGTAAGCAACTTCTTTCTGCTTCACGTTGCTGTGATTTATGGAAATCGTATTTAATCACGACTTGCGAACATTACATTCGTTACTGCTGTAAGACATCTCTTGGCATTAATACAATATTAGCACCTTATTATCTAACGGATGTTTCGATCGTAATCAATTCCGGGAACTCGACTAGCCAGAGAGGAGAAGCCGCTCGGAATAATATGTTTTTGTGACCTTTTCTGTATGGCGCTGTCGCGTAAATGCCAATTACTTGTTAATAGCTGTGATAAACAGGACACAGGTGAATGGTTACCTTTACGACAACTATCAGCATAGACCGCGTGATCGGACCGCCGGGAATTTAGATACCATAGTAAATTTAGCGTCGGTGGCAACCGCTCGGCGATATCTTGTCCCCAGGCGAGGTTTTGTCAGTTCAGTTAATGGAGTTAACAGAGAGCTATAAATTAGATTATATTGTAGGTGCAAAAGTAGGTCATCGTTACTAAACCGGTATTCGGTCACATTCTGTACAATACCTCGATGTTAAAGAAACCTTCATTGTTTGGGTGAGTTCACGGGGCTTGTAACCGGAAACCATATTACAGATCCAAACAAAGAGTGATTGTGGACACAAATATCAATTTCACCTGCGGCATTACAATGCATGTGATCACGTGACTTTTGTGTAATTAACATGGTGGCATAATATGGCGTCATTAGGAGGTCTATAACCATTAACGTCTTCTTACACATCGATTTGTCGGAGCCGTTATTAGTAAAATGAGACGGAGACACATCGCCAGTTGCGCGCGCATCAGAAAGGAAAGGAAAATTGTGTAAGGCAAACAGGGTAACTGAAGAAAAACTACAACACGTGTACATTTCATATTGTGTATATTCAGCATAAAAAATTCAGATAAATTATATATATATATATATATATATATATATATATATATATATATATGATTCTATGTGCTATATTCGTAAACAACCGTTCTTCGGCGTAACTTAAAACAGAAAACAGTTTTTATTGTTCGTCTTCATATATATATATATATATATATATATATATATATATATATATATATATATATATATATATATATATATATATATATATATATATATATATATATATATATATATATATATATATATATACTGTCGTTAAAGGATGAATCGTATTTATCTCCTAATAGCTATGTCTATGAATACATTTGATATTGTATATAATCAACATCAAAATGTCAGATAAATTACAAATGAAGACGAAAATTTTTAATATTTTTACGCCGACGAACGATTGTTTAAGAATATATCACATCGTATATATATATATATATATATATATATATATATATATATATATATATATATATATATATATATATATATATATATATATATATATATATATATATATATATATATATATATATATATATATATATATATATATTAGGACTCTGATATGTATACAAGACGATATCTCTTTATGTTGACACGTTTCTCTCATGGTCATTGTGAAGAGGAACGCAAACCGGCATGGGCTAATCTCAACATCCTTGACCATGGTCACTGGGATAGCGTCACACATTACTTGGATGACGTTCTCTCTGCTCTAGAAGCACTCGCGCAGCTGATAACAGATAATCGCCGTCAGGTGTTTTCCGGTTCAATAAAGCGACGGACGATAAAGATCAAAGGTTCAATGCTAACGCTGCTGAGATTAGCAAACATTCCACCTGTCGACCAGCTGTTCTGATTAAAGTCACTCAACGCGTGGAATAGACGGAACTCTAGTAATAACGTTGTCACATCGATGGAGTGTCAACGTCAATGTCTCAGCACAATTTTTGTTTTGCAGAAATGTGCTGATTGTGTTAACTAAAAAAATACTCATCTTCCGGACGGGATAACTTGACAGTTAGTTGATGACTGTCACGATAAAAATATTTAAAAACGTTATAATATACATATACATCTATGCATTGGTACTTGGTCAATATTATGTTGGCTTTTGGGAATATAACTTTCGAAATTGCGACGTAATACTGGCAGTTATAATAACGCCTGGCGACGCCTTGCACTTGCATTACGTAACTTCGGACACTCGTAGATAAGACGCATGACGTTATGGATACGTGTACGTAATAACAACAAAGGTAAATTGGATTGTTCACAGGAAGAGCAATAGTGGGGTGAATTCCGAAAAAATAACAGAGCGACTACCCGACCGCGGGGGTGTAGATGACCCGACCGCGGGGGTGTAGATGACCCGACCGTGGGGGTGTAGATGACCCGACCGCGGGGGTGTAGATGAACCGACCGTGGGGGTGTAGATGACCCGACCGTTAGGTCGTAGATGACCCGACCGTTAGGTCGTAGATGACCCGACCGCGGGGTTGTAGATGACCCGACCGCGGAGGTGTAGATGACCCGACCGTTAGGTCGCAGATGACCCGACCGCGGGGGTGTAGATGACCCGACCGTGGCGGTGTAGATGACCCGACCGCGGGGGTGTAGATGACTGTACCGTGGGGTCGTATATGACCCGACCGCGGGGTTGTAGTTGAACTCCTGCTGAAAGTTTGGCGCCCGAGACACAAAGTGTCTAGGAGTAGCATAACATACAACCGTACAAGCTCTACGTCGATTATACTGAGACACAAAGTGTCTAGGAGTAGCATAACATACAAGCGTACAAGTTCTACGTCGATTATACTGAGGCACAAAGCGTCTAGGAGTAACATAACATACAAGCGTACAAGTTCTACGTCGATTATACTGAGACACAAAGTGTCTAGGAGTAGCATAACATACAAGCGTACAAGCTCTACGTCGATTATACTGAGACACAAAGTGTCTAGGAGTAGCATAACATACAAACGTACAAGTTCTACGTCGATTATACTGAGGCACAAAGCGTCTAGGAGTAACATAACATACAAGCGTACAAGTTCTACGTCGATTATACTGAGACACAAAGTGTCTAGGAGTAGCATAACATACAAGCGTACAAGCTCTATGTCGATTATACTGAGACACAAAGCGTCTAGGAGTAACATAACATACAAGCGTACAAGTTCTACGTCGATTATACTGAGACACAAAGCGTCTAGGAGTAGCATAACATACAAGTGTACAAGCTCTACATCGATTATACTGAGACACAAAGCGTCTAGGAGTAGCATAACATACAAACGTACAAGCTCTACGTCGATTATACTGAGGCACAAAGCGTCTAGGAGTAACATAACATACAAGCGTACAAGCTCTACGTCGATTATACTGAGGCACAAAGCGTCTAGGAGTAGCATAACATACAAGTGTACAAGCTCTACATCGATTATACTGAGACACAAAGCGTCTAGGAGTAACATAACATACAAGCGTACAAGTTCTACGTCGATTATACTGAGACACAAAGCGTCTAGGAGTAGCATAACATACAAGTGTACAAGCTCTACATCGATTATACTGAGACACAAAGCGTCTAGGAGTAGCATAACATACAAACGTACAAGCTCTACGTCGATTATACTGAGACACAAAGCGTCTAGGAGTAACATAACATACAAGTGTACAAGCTCTACATCGATTATACTGAGACACAAAGCGTCTAGGAGTAGCATAACATACAAACGTACAAGTTCTATGTCGATTATACTGAGACACAAAGCGTCTAGGAGTAACATAACATACAAACGTACAAGCTCTACGTCGATTATACTGAGGCACAAAGCGTCTAGGAGTAACATAACATACAAGCGTACAAGTTCTATGTCGATTATACTGAGACACAAAGCGTCTAGGAGTAGCATAACATACAAGTGTACAAGCTCTACATCGATTATACTGAGACACAAAGCGTCTAGGAGTAACATAACATACAAGCGTACAAGTTCTACGTCGATTATACTGAGACACAAAGCGTCTAGGAGTAGCATAACATACAAGTGTACAAGCTCTACATCGATTATACTGAGACACAAAGCGTCTAGGAGTAGCATAACATACAAACGTACAAGCTCTACGTCGATTATACTGAGGCACAAAGCGTCTAGGAGTAACATAACATACAAGTGTACAAGCTCTACATCGATTATACTGAGACACAAAGCGTCTAGGAGTAGCATAACATACAAACGTACAAGTTCTATGTCGATTATACTGAGACACAAAGCGTCTAGGAGTAACATAACATACAAACGTACAAGCTCTACGTCGATTATACTGAGGCACAAAGCGTCTAGGAGTAACATAACATACAAGCGTACAAGTTCTATGTCGATTATACTGAGACACAAAGCGTCTAGGAGTAACATAACATACAAGCGTACAAGTTCTACGTCGATTATACTGAGACACAAAGCGTCTAGGAGTAGCATAACATACAAGTGTACAAGCTCTACATCGATTATACTGAGACACAAAGCGTCTAGGAGTAGCATAACATACAAACGTACAAGCTCTACGTCGATTATACTGAGGCACAAAGCGTCTAGGAGTAACATAACATACAAGTGTACAAGCTCTACATCGATTATACTGAGACACAAAGCGTCTAGGAGTAGCATAACATACAAACGTACAAGTTCTATGTCGATTATACTGAGACACAAAGCGTCTAGGAGTAACATAACATACAAGTGTACAAGCTCTACGTCGATTATACTGAGACACAAAGCGTCTAGGAGTAACATAACATACAAACGTACAAGCTCTACATCGATTATACTGAGACACAAAGCGTCTAGGAGTAACATAACATACAAACGTACAAGCTCTACGCCGATTATAATGAGACTACTGATAGTATGCATACAGTTTGTTAGAGAATTATATTGCTATTCGACTTGTTTTATGTTGAAAAGCAATCACATATAACGTGACAATTATAAAGTGACAATTTATTCTAAATAAAATATAACATCCAATTGTCAAATACCACAACCAAAATATCAACATATATAATAGATATATATATATATATATATATATATATATATATATATATATATATACATATATATATATATATATTTATATATATATATATATGTATATATATATATATATATATATATATATATATATATATATATATAAATATATATATATATATATATATATATATATATATATATATATATATATATATATATATATATATATATATATATATATATTATTAGTATATATATATATATATATATATATATATATATATATATATATATATATATATATATATATATATATATATATTAGTATATCTATATATATATATATATATATATATATATATATATATATATATATATATATATATATATATATATATATATTAGTACCCACATTTTAACAAGCGTGTCCAAAATGTTTCTACAGTCGGACCAAACAACCTGTCATGCTGTAAAGTACTTCAGTGTTAGGAGCTTTTCACTTATAAGCCTTGTATACATAAGATTTTATTATAAACTGATTTGTCTGGTGATTCGATTTGTATGAATAATATTCTTGATTGATTGAGTGATTGATTGATTTATTTATTGATTGATTGATTGACTGATTGAGTTCCAGTTCACTTCCAGCGAATACAATGTCCGATGCCTTTAAGTGTTTCCTCCAAGGTGTTGCGTCAATCACGGCAGCCTGTACAAATGTTACACAATTTAACATACACAGACATTCTGGAGCCAGGAGAGTAACTTGGTTATAGTTAATAGTATTTGTGCTAGATAAATGAACTAACCTGATATATATGTCCTATTTGGTTAGATATGAAAACAATATTGAGTAAGTATTTAGAATATTGGGCTTTTGTCCGTGGGGCTTTTGTCCGCACACACATATCCGCTTAAAAGGAACAATTTGTAATCCCTGTTCTGGTCTGCACTGTTTTATACACTATTTGGATATAAAAAACATCCCAACATATTCCTCATAGCAGGAGTCAATTGTATGTTTTGAACATAATTTTGTTATGGATAATCCGTGCGGGATTCGTGTGGCATATTGATTACTTTTTTTAATTGTGTCGCTCGTGACTGTTTTCAAATAATAATATTCTTCTTCTCGTGTCGGTCCACGTTCCCTGCCACTGCAGCACACAGACTGTGGTACACGTTCCACGCCACTGCGGCACACAGACTGTGGTACACGTTCCCCGCCACTGCAGCACACAGACTGTGGTACACGTTCCACGCCACTGCAGCACACAGACTGTGGTACACGTTCCCCGCCACTGCAGCACACAGACTGTGGTACACGTTCCACGCCACTGCAGCACACAGACTGTGGTACACGTTCCACGCCACTGCAGCACACAGACTGTGGTACACGTTCCACGCCACTGCAGCACACAGACTGTGGTACACGTTCCACGCCACTGCAGCACACAGACTGTGGTACACGTTCCCCGCCACTGCAGCACACAGACTGTGGTACACGTTCCACGCCACTGCAGCACACAGACTGTGGTACACGTTCCACGCCACTGCAGCACACAGACTGTGGTACACGTTCCACGCCACTGCAGCACACAGACTGTGGTACACGTTCCACGCCACTGCAGCACACAGACTGTGGTACACGTTCCACGCCACTGCAGCACACAGACTGTGGTACACGTTCCACGCCACTGCAGCACACAGATTGTGGCACACGTTCCCCGCCACTGCAGCACACAGATTGTGGCACACGTTCCACGCCACTGCAGCACACAGATTGTGGCACACGTGTAGCTGAGCATGCGGTCCATGGTAACTCAAGTGAACTTGGGATTGTGAGTCAGTTTTCTCGCATTGTAGCTAGCATTCAGATTTCGGTTTGCACCCCTTCTTAAGATGACAGTGCATTAGTGAGGGACTGTTCCACCTTTTTGAAGGATTGATAGTAAATAGAATTGCAATGTAATAGTATATGGTAATGACTGGTTGACGGCTTAGATATAAATCGACGGCGTATCTTGATTTAAAAGTGTTACAGAAAAAGCTATACGCATTATTTATAACCTTAATTACCATAATTATATATCTGTATGTTTCCATAGCTCAAAAATACTTAAACTTCATGATTTAATTACGTACAAGACTATGATTATACTATATAACGCAAACAATCACTCTTTAAATGGTCGTGTTCAAGCATTCTTTAAACCAACCGAAGCTATACACATCTATGGTACCAGAAAAAGCCGACTGTTTTATGTTAAAAAAAGCAAACACCACCCTCAGACTATTGTCACTCACTGTCAAAGGTATAAATACGTGGAACAGTTTAACAAATGAAATAGCTCAGCTGCCAAGTTTAACACAATTTAAAAAATAAATTCAAGTTGTCATTACTTACCGCATATGTATAAACTTTTAACTGAAAGTGATGTTAAATTAAGTTAATTTATAAATAGCACAAGCACCACTATTTTAAGTGTATAAGTGATTTGTGAATGCTATTTTGTGCTTTATTTGTTTGTATTGCATCTATTTTGTTTGAGAAGGGCACAGCACCTTATAAGTCGTATGACTTCAGCTATGTCCCTTCAGCAGCAACATCAGGCAGCAGCAGCAGCAGCAGCAGCAGCAGCAGCAGCAGCAGCAGCAGCAGCAGCAGCAGCAGCAGCAGCAGCAGCAGCAGCAGCAGCAGCAGCAGCAGCAGCAGCAGCAGCAGCAGCAGCAGCAGCAGCAGCAGCAGCAGCAGCAGCAGCAGCAGCAGCAGCAGCAGCAGCAGCAGCAGCAGCAGCAGCAGCAGCAGCAGCAGCAGCAGCAGCAGCAGCAGCAGCAGCAGCAGCAGCAGCAGCAGCAGCAGCAGCAGCAGCAGCAGCAGCAGCAGCAGCAGCAGCAGCAGCAGCAGCAGCAGCAGCAGCAGCAGCAGCAGCAGCAGCAGCAGCAGCAGCACATCATACTATGCACATGTATTATGTTGTTGTTGAATAAACTCTCATTCATGCCTGTTTTGGCTGGACACTGAACGCATTCACCTTTGTGAAAAAAGCGACATGCCGAAAACTTAAACAAAACCAGCAAGACGAATATTTCGGTTAGCCAACGAAATGCTACAAAAGTAGTACTGCAATGCCCCATCCGCCAAACATTCTGATCGATCGATCATTGCGTCGATTAATGACAGCCTCGTAAGCAGCGTTCTACTTCACAGGGTCTTCACGTCAGAAACAGTGACAGTTTGATTAGGTCGCGTATTCACGTCAGCATCAATGACGATGGAACATCCGCATCCGCAGTTTCATTTGTATGCACGTGTTATGGGTCGCCATGTTGTAAATGCAACTTTATGCTGATCTATGCCGTAATATTCCGTTCAGGTGTGCGACCTAATTTAAGTCTGTATGGATTCTTTATGGGTTTTAATCACGCTTCGTTTTTGCCCAACGAGGTTTCGCATACAATTCGAAGGCGATTCTGCACATGAGTACAAAGAAGAAAGAGCATCCGCCAGCTGCAAACTGCAGATAATCGACATCTGCGTGTGTTGATTAATGGTTCAGTGTCTAGTATCTTAATGCAACATCCTCGCGGCTCTGTGTCATAAAATCCACCGTTTAGAAAGTGTTGCGCGAGACTTCACAACCTTACCTGTTGCAACTGATTAATCATGTCCTTCGTGGCGCCAGATTTTGGCCGGGTAATTAAGTTGCGCCGTGATTGAGTGACGTGGTATCAGTGACGGATCAGGCGGTCCTGACCCGCGGGCGGTGTGCCGAGGCGCAGCAAGGCATCATTGATATAATGGTTAACCATATCACAAATAGGTAGACAGAGATACAAAACGTCAGCTAGGCAGGCAGGCAGGTTGGCACTGGTGGGTGGGTTGGTGGAAAGTGGGAGGTTGTTCCTAACAATTTGTGGGAGGTTGGCTCCAAAAATCCGGGTGGGAGATGGGGATGTTTGCCCCCGAAACATTTGGGATATGGGAGTTTGGCCCCTAAAACAGGCGGGTGATGGGAGGTTGAGACTCCTACCACACTCATCAGGTAGGTAAGGATTTTGGAGAAAGAAACTTAGGGTTGTGATAGGTCTTGTTTAGCCTGAGAGACATTCCCTATCAAATCGGACTTTTAGAAAATGTTCTGACTTATTCACGGGCAACAGAAACAAGGACGTGTTGATATGGTGTGCACAATATTTATCTTAGAGGAGGGCGTTATGCCAACATGTCATAAATTCCACACTGTGATTGGTCGTGTGTTAGCAGGCGGGTAAGCGTTGGGGGGCCAGCAATTGATGGAGAGAGGAAGAGAGAGAGAGTGAGATGGGGAGAGAGCGTGGAGAGGGAGGAGAGAAAAATAGAGACGGGGGAGAAGGATATATATATATATATATATATATATATATATATATATATATATATATATATATATATATATATATACAGAGAGAGATAGAGAGAGAGAGACAGAGAGAGAGGAGAGAGACAGGGGAGAGGAGAGAGAGATAGAGAGAGAGAGAGACAGAGAGACAGAGAGACAGAGAGAGAGAGAGAGAGAGAGAGAGAGAGAGAGAGAGGAGAGAGAGAGAGAGAGAGACAGAGACAGAGACAGAGACAGAGAGAGAGAGACCAGAGAGAGAGGGAGGGAGAGAGAGAGAGAGAGGGAGAGAGAGAGAGAGAGAGGAGAGAGAGAGAGAAAGAGAGAGAGACGGAGGAGAGAGCGCGAGAGAAAGACCACGTTTCAGTATACGTGAAACGGTTTAACTACAAGGAACCAGAAGAGCTACACTAGTAACTATAGTTCGTCAATCTGATGGGTATGCATGTCTCTGTGCATGTTATTTCTATATTTTACATATAATTAAATACATATGCATGTTTTCTGCAGGTGTAGTTAATTAGTATGTGGATGTGTGTGTGGGGGGGCGTACCTGTGAGCGGATGTATGTGTGTGGGGGGCGTACCTGTGAGCGGGTGTGTGTGTGGGGGGCGTACCTGTGAGCGGGTGTATGTGTGTGTGGGGGGCGTACCTGTGAGCGGGTGTATGTGTGGGGGGGGGGCGTACGTGTGAGCGGGTGTATGTGGAGACATTCCGTGTGAAACAAAACGTTACTTTCATAAAAAAAACTAGGTTTTCCAAGCGAATGACGGGAAATTAAAATGTTATTTAAACACATGTTTTGTTGTTAACGAGAACCATTCTCGCGAACCAGCGGCTGTGTTAAGCCCGCCATACACATACCGATTTTTAGTTGCCAACAGTTTGTCTGCCAACAAATAGTTGATAACTACCCTTGACCCATTTTTTACATGCCAGATGTCCATAAAAAAGTGTTGCCAACTGTTGGTGGAGAACATACACATAACACGTTGTCAACTGTTGGTGGAGAACATACACATAACACGTTGTCAACTGTTAGTGGAGAACATACACATAACACGTTGTCAACTGTTGGTGGAGAACATACGCATAACACGTTGTCAACTGTTGGTGGAGAACATACACATAACACGTTGTCAACTGTTGGTGGAGAACATACACATAACACGTTGTCAACTGTTAGTGGAGAACATACACATAACACGTTGTCAACTGTTGGTGGAGAACATACACATAACACGTTGTCAACTGTTGGTGGAGAACATACACATAACACGTTGTCAACTGTTAGTGGAGAACATACACATAACACGTTGTCAACTGTTGGTGGAGAACATACACATAACACGTTGTCAACTGTTGGTGGAGAACATACACATAACACGTTTTCAACTGTTGGTGGAGAACATACACATAACACGTTGTCAACTGTTGGTGGAGAACATACACATAACACGTTGTCAACTGTTGGTGGAGAACATACACATAACACGTTTTCAACTGTTGGTGGAGAACATACACATAACACGTTGTCAACTGTTGGTGGAGAACATACACATAACACGTTGTCAACTGTTGGTGGAGAACATACACATAACACGTTGTCAACTGTTGGTGGAGAACATACACATAACACGTTGCCAACTGTTGGTGGAGAACATACACATAACACGTTGTCAACTGTTGGTGGAGAACATACACATAACACGTTGTCAACTGTTAGTGGAGAACATACACATAACACGTTGCCAACTGTTGGTGGAGAACATACACATAACACGTTGTCACCTGTTGGTGGAGAACATACACATAACACGTTGCCAACTGTTGGTGGAGAACATACACATAACACGTTGCCAACTGTTGGTGGAGAGCATACACATAACACGTTGTCAACTGTTGGTGGAGAACATACACATAACACGTTGTCAACTGTTGGTGGAGAACATACACATAACACGTTGCCAACTGTTGATGGAGAACATACACATATGGTGGAGAACATACACATAACACGTTGTCAACTGTTGGTGGAGAACATACACATAACACGTTGTCAACTGTTGGTGGAGAACATACACATAACACGTTGTCAACTGTTGGTGGAGAACATACACATAACACGTTGTCAACTGTTGGTGGAGAACATACACATAACACGTTGTCAACTGTTGGTGGAGAACATACACATAACACGTTGCCAACTGTTGGTGGAGAACATACACATAACACGTTGTCAACTGTTGGTGGAGAACATACACATAACACGTTGTCAACTGTTAGTGGAGAACATACACATAACACGTTGTCAACTGTTGGTGGAGAACATACACATAACACGTTGTCAACTGTTGGTGGAGAACATACACATAACACGTTGTCAACTGTTGGTGGAGAACACACACATAGCGACTACACTTGAAAAACTACGACTGAAAAAGCAGTCGCCAGCATGTTAGCAATTAAATAATCGGTATGAGTATGGCGGGCTTTAATAATAATAATAATAATATATTTATTCGTACAACAATATATATAATTCTGTCGAAATAATGTTTACTGGGTACAACAAAACAGAGAGCGATGAGAGTAACTCGTCTTTGATTAAACAAGACTTTCTGCATTCTTTATATTATACAACATATCCTTTGCAAATGAAACTTTGTGTAATAGTTTCTCGTCCAGCCTTTCATGGTAGTTGTTTTGAATGAGATCATGACACTAATTAGTATACAAATTAAAGAAGGTCGTGGCATCACGTTTGAATTGTGACAATATTTAATTGAAACATTGAGACATATGTGAACCAAGCTAGACGAAAGAGCATATTCCAACTGGCGGTATTGCATTATAAACACCTCTGCATAAAACGCACCATTCGATTCAAAATCTGCATTCGAATCGGAAGGCATTCCGCTAAAGGTGGCACCATATTATCATGTGTGCAACCAGGTAGATTAAAACATTTTCTGATACCCTTGCGCCACGTAATATAAAAATCGTCTACACATTTATCTTGCAAGTTCTAGAGACATACGCCATAGAAAAGATTGTTTGACATTGTTTATATCTCAAGTGGCATAATCTCCGAATAATAGTGTTAATTGCTATTACCAGTTCTCTTCGTGATCTGGACTCTTTACATCTTTCATTGAACACTTTTGGCTTATGTTCTGTGTGTGTTCTGTGTGTGTGTTCTCTGTGTGTTCTGTGTGTGTGTGTTCTGTCTGTGTGTTCTGTGTGTGTTCTGTGTGTGTTCTGTGTGTGTTCTGTGTGTGTGTTCTGTGTGTGTTCTGTGTGTGTTCTGTGTGTGTTCTGTGTGTGTTCTGTGTGTGTTCTGTGTGTGTTCTGTGTGCGTTCTGTGTGTGTTCTCTGTGTGTTCTGTGTGTGTTCACTGATGGCTGAAGGAGACTGGCGACAAGATAAATGTTTCATTTGTGTGCCTAGTGTTCCCGCTGTATCGAGCGACACGTCCGTAGCGAAGTCAGTCCGTTGACGACGACCGTGGCACACGGTCGAACTATTCGGAGATGAGACCAAGTTTCTTGTGAGATAAACCTTATATTGTATTATGAACAGTGAGATAAACATTGTATTGTATTGATTTTATTGTATTATGAACAGTACTGCACTGGTGTGTAAGACTAGTTTACACATACCTCATATTATAACGATGCTTTGTGTGCTAAAAAAATGTCCTCTCCAGAATGTTAATTTTATAGCTTAGCTTTGAAGCCCAATTTAGGAAATCAATTAAACGTCGTGTTAAAAAATATCATTGTTACTGTAACACCATCTCTAGTGTTGGGAAATAAAATGAAACAACTTTGAATTTTAGGATACGTGGGATTTTTTTGTACGCTTTACGTGGAAGCACTCTACGCAAGAATGACCTGCCGATACTCCCTCCACGTCTGCACCCGCTTACACCCCATACCACCCCTCTCTATAGACCAGCTGCCCCAGACACGGTTTAGCTGACACGTCTGATGGGACATGCTCGTTGGCGCGCGGACAGCTAATTCACACCTGCAGCGGGCTTCAGCTGGCAGACCGACACCATCCCTAAGACCCGGGCGATTCAGGAGCATTTAGAGGATCATGTGGTCAACGACTTCTCAACGCGAATCGGCGACGACAAGGTGCGCAGACGGCGGTCGATAGAGGACCGCCATCAGCATCTCGGAAGTGGTCACACGTGGGCCGCCTTCACCGACGCTCGCAACCAATCGGGCTGCGTCCCTCGTGGGCCACTCTCAAGTCTGATCAGGCGTGATCGATTGACAGACAGAACGCACCGCGCCACGAACCAACGCCATTGGCTACGACTCGGCGAAGACACCAGGTAGACGGACCGTAGTGCAGGCGGGCAGTGGCGTCACACGACGGTTATTGATCAGGGAGGAGTGGCCGGTATCGAGCGCCTTGCTGCCCTTGTTGACTCGGGTGCTACGGCGGAACGGCCTATGTTTGCTCCTACGAGCGCTTTATTAACTTCGCTCCCACTCCGAGACACTCTAACGGTTGCCATTGTCTTGCGCTGAAGGTCGGGTTAGCGAGACGCTGGTTACGCGGACACAGTTGTCATTGACAGAATACAGGACTAAAGAAGTGAGACGACGACACAGGTATGTGCGACGCGGCGTCTCTTTCATTTGTTGGCGTGTACGCGGATTTTTTTCTGGCTGCTTTCCTGAAAACAAACGTGTTGTTTTATGAAGCGGATGGTCGCATGCAGTTGGACCAATTGAACGCGAGCATCTATTTCTTAGTGAGCATTATCAAATAGTCGCGGTAAATTGATTTATTTTGCTGTTAAATAAAATATTGTATTTTGGATGACGGACAGCGACGATGGATTGACAAATGTTGTTGTAGTAAATGTCATCGTTACGCCTACCGAACTGGTAGGATATGACGGGACGGATGCAGTGACATTTCGAAGCAGTTTCGTGTTACCGTCATTCCAATGCGTTTAAGCATAAATTGACTGTCCTCACTGTGGAGCCTTTGAGTGGTAAAGAAACTGTTTCTCACAAATATTAAAGCCAGTTTTTACGCATTTTCTGTGTCTTCGTTCCCATTTATTTTAAATGCTTCTGTTAAAACTGTGTTACATAACTTTGAGGCTGAACAACTCCGGTCACTTTTCTATAAACCGAGTCCACCTGTATTTCGCCGTTATTAGCATGCAAGTTACCAAGCACAATGCATGCACACCGCATATTAATCTACGTGTATATACGGAATGCAAATTATTTAACATGTTGGGCATAAAAACACATTTACTAATCTTTTTCTATGCTCGAATTCACATATTTAACTTGCTTTGTCTGCGATTAATAGGGGCAAGATTGAATAAATGAATCATTATTTCACCAAAACAAACATAATAATGGTAGCGATTATTATATTATAGAACTGTACAATTGTCGAAAAAGGTCAAGAAGAAGTGTAATAATTATAATTACATGCCCTCAAAGCAAGTTAAATAGAGCATCAACAATGTGATTATATTATATGTGTTTTACGCACAACATGTTCAATGATTTACGTGTTCTGTAGATAAACATGCATTGTGCAAAGTTGTTATACATATTGCATGTTAATAACGGCGAAATTGAGGTGGGCCAGGATTCTAGGAAAAAAGCGAATGCACAGAGCAAATGTTTTTTTCTTGCAGCCAATTTTTTTAAACGTGACATTATATTTAGTTTAGGGAACATATGACCCGTTGAAAGAATACATCTAGTTATTCTGACACCAATCAATCTTATGTTATTTCACAATATACATCGATCATTAATATTAGCAAAGTTAAAGAAATAATAAAATACAACTACAGACTACACATAAATGACTTATTGTAAGAGACGGGTGTGGCTGTGTCATTGTGTCCTATGTATCCGACCTTTGTTCGATACCGAATTGATTCTGTTTTTTTATTTTCACTTTACCACGACGATGCCAATGGCATTAGCAAATTGTTTTGTTGGATTGCTTCGCTTTCAATTTGTTTTAATAGTATTATGATAAAAACTCGGGGATGTATTGTATCGTAGAATATGCGAAAACAGAAACATTATTTATAATTCATCATGTAATCTACACTGAGCAAAGGTTGTTTACCACAAACGCATAAACAATAGAAACAAATAGGAAGTTCCGATGCGACGCATCGATGCGTCAACAGGCGCGTTCAGGTAACCATTGGCGACCGCATCGTGACAACCAAGCCGAGCCAAACATCCAAACGAGTGACTCAGTAGATAATTGGCACGAAGCGGATGTATGACAAATGCTAATTGTTCCTTATCGTGGGTGTTGTCATGATGTACGTTACATCAAATACATCAGATTTTTTGTAAGTGACAACACACGACAAGCAGATAATTATTCATGGAAACACCACAGATCTCACAGACAATCAGATGGGTGTGGACGAGTCCATTTTGCAAAGAAGTGGTGAGAGAGCTGATTACTTGGCAGCCAAAATATGGACAGAGAGCACGAACGTCTGAATTCGGGATAACAGTTTCTGAACTTGAAAGGTTAAGCAGGACAGACACCGAGAAGTATCGTGAACAATTCTCATGGGCCGATCCTCCGGACCACTAGACGATGATTATGATGAATTTTGATGATCGGGTTTTTTAAGATTCAGCTCACACGGGCAGTGCAATATTTCACACGGTCACGGGCAAACATGTTTTTACTTTTATCAGCGTATTACGGCGCATATATACACAACACAATATTTTTAGCAAATGGCCCGTGTGAAAGGCCTTTAAAAACCCTTATGATGATGATGATGATGATATTATTGTTAAAAGACATAAAAAGTATAGGTTATTTTAGATTATTCAAGAAAGGTTGTCATTGTGTAATTGACGATATATCATTGTTGGGGGTCGAGGGACAACTTGTATGAGATGGGTAGGGCCTACTTTGGTCCCCTGTTCCTGCAAGTTGTGGTGTCAGTCGACCAATGTAAGTGTAATGACACTTTTCAACTTTCAACCAATTCTTATTCTTCGTATAAGAGCAAATCCATAAAATTTGAAGATTATAATTATGTTCGGGAATGAATAGTCAAAGAATCAAAAGAAATGACAGATAGTAGGTAGATAGACATCAAATAACATAACTGGTAAAGACACGAAGGAATGAAAACAATGTTTAGGTGTTATTTAATTTTTTATCTTTAAATGTAGAGTTCTGTCCCAGAAAGCTGCCTCTACAGCTGCAACAGCGGATCGCTCCATTGTGGAATTGTTATTGGGAAGAAGCTATATTTGCAATAGCCTTATTTTGTACATGGAGAAAACATCTTTTGTGGTTTGCTTGTCGAGTGCATCGTAAAGTCTTGGTTGGTAGTGATACTAGTTTGTTTGTTACTTTATAAAATATTTTTAGTCTGAAATTGCAGCGACGTCTTTGCAACGAAGGCGAGTTGAGCTCTTCGTGCATTGACGCCACTGAGCTGGTTGTGTGGTGGTTACGACAGACATATCGGACCATAACATGGCAGTGTTCCTTTTCCAGTTCTTTTGGTTGTTCACTTCCTGTGTCCATCTCAAGGTCGTCATTCAGTGTCTTTCTTCTTTCTTCCTTTCTTTCTTTCTTTCTTTTCTTTCTTCTTTCTTTCTGGGTACATGTCCTATCCACTTCCATCTTCTTATCTTGAATTCTATGCTGATTGTATTTAGGATATAACATTTATTTGACACAACATACGGCCATCTAACTTGCATGATCCTTCTCAGAAACTACTTGAATTAGTGCCCAGCCTCCGGTTGTCGCTTTCGAATAAGGGCGTTATGACTGAGTAAGCCTAAACTGGCATAACTAATATGATATACCTGGCAAATCTTGAGAATCTGTGTTCGACCCTGTTACCCGGGAACAACAAGGAAGGAAGTGCGTGGTGATGTAAACAAGGAAGGAAGTGTGTGGTGATGTAAACAAGGAAGGAAGTGTGTGGTGATGTAAACAAGGTAGGAAGTGTGTGGTGATGTAAACAAGGTAGGAAGTGTGTGGTGATGTAAACAAGGTAGGAAGTGTGTGGTGATGTAAACAAGGAAGGAAGTGTGTGGTGATGTAAACAAGGAAGGAAGTGTGTGGTGATGTAAACAAGGTAGGAAGTGTGTGGTGATGTAAACAAGGTAGGAAGTGTGTGGTGATGTAAATAAGGAAGGAAGTGTGTGGTGATGTAAACAAGGTAGGAAGTGTGTGGTTATGTAAACAAGGAAGGAAGTGTGTGGTGATGTAAACAAGGAAGGAAGTGTGTGGTGATGTAAACAAGGTAGGAAGTGTGTGGTGATGTAAACAAGGAAGGAAGTGTGTGGTGATGTAAAAAAGGAACATTGTATATTTGTTCAATCGTGAGCAGCACTCTACTAGTCGAGTTGAATAAAACAAAGGTTTGCGGATAAATGCCTCATTTACGTGTTGTTTTGCTCAACAAATGGTAATGCATTTTCAACTGCAAAAAGGTGACGTGCGCTCTGATAATTAAAGGACTGACAATCCTTATAAAACATACGACCATAATCTTGGAATTACCTCAAAACAGCGCAATATTCACATTAAAAGACGACATCACAAGATTTGTTGCGAAGACGCTGCTATTTTTTTGCAACTACGAGCAATATTGCCGACAGTGCGTTGTTCCCATCAAGAAGTCTATAAAAACACTGCCATATACATAAAGATACCAGTGTAATCAAACATGCATGGAGTTCTACACATGCTTTGCTTTTGAACTGTCTTATCTCAAATGCCACACACGTCTACGGGAGTAATCAAAGTATCGGTGAGATGACATGTTTATGATGAAAAACTTGTTTATGCGTTAATATCTGCAACCAAAAAACCTGTCGTACGTTTGAGAGCTAGACTGGGTATCAGAAAGTACTCGTTCTCACAGAGGGCAATCAATGAATGGAACAAATTGTCTACAGATTTTGCAGCTGTGCAGTGTGAATATGTTTAAAAACAAGGTTGACAAATAAGTCAGAGAATTACAGACCAGTGAGTTTAACGTCAGTGATTTGTAAATTATTAGAAAGGTTAATTAAAGACCATATGGTGGAATTCCTCGTTAAGCATAAATTATTAAATTCATCTCAACATGGACTCCTTAAAGAGAGGTCATGCTTAACAAATATGTTATGTTTTTTGGAACAAATCACTAAGTGGATAGACGTGGGATCACCAGTAGATATTATCTACTTAGATTTTCAGAAAGCTTTTGACAAAGTGCCACATCAAAGATTACTACTTAAATTAAAAGCCCATGGTATCGGGAATAGCATAACTGACTGGATAGAACAATGGCTGACTGACAGAAGACAACGAGTTGTAGTAGATGGAGAAGTTTCAAATTGGAAATCGGTTTTGAGTGGGGTACCTCAAGGATCAGTATTAGGACCTATATTATTCTTAATTTATATCAATGACTTGGACGACAGTATAACAAGTAACGTACTGAAATTTGCGGATGACACAAAACTGTTTAGAAAGGTTAATACTGATGGTGATAAACAACATTTACAAAACGATCTAGACAGATTAGTGAAATGGTCTGAGAAATGGCAGATGTTGTTCAATTTTGGGAAATGTAAATGCCTACATACAGGACATAGGAACTTGAATGTAAACTATAAAATGGGAGATACTGTTCTGGGTACTACTGGAAAAGAAAAGGACTTAGGAGTTACAATAAGCGCTGATATGAAAGTTTCAGAGCAGTGTGGTATTGCAGCTTCAAAGGGTAATCAAATTCTTGGATTGATTAGAAGAAACATAACATACAAGGGAAAAAAGTTAATTATACCTCTTTATAAAGCAATAGTTAGACCTCATTTAGAATACTGTATACAAGCATGGAGACCATATCGTAAGAAGGATATAGATACGCTTGAACGCATACAAAGGAGAGCAACTAAAATGATTCCAGAACTGAGAGACCTTAGTTATGAAGAACGCTTGAAAGAATGTGGTTTAACAACTCTAGAGACAAGGAGGTTAAGAGGAGATCAGATTGAAGTTTTTAAGATATTGAATGGGTATGAAAATATTGATAGAAATATGTTTTTCTCACTCAAGAAGGATAGCAGAACTAGAGGACATGAGGTAAAATTAGTAAAGGATCAATGTAGATTGGACATCAGGAAGCACTCGTTCTCACAGAGGACAATAAATGAATGGAACAAATTGTCTACAGATTGTGTAACTGCTAGCAGCGTGAATATGTTTAAAAACAAGGTTGACACATATCTCAGGAGGGCAGGCTATAAGTAGATGAACATTGTTGGACTCTCGATAAGCCAATGGCTTCCTTGTCCACTTGCCATCTGGGCCTTTGGCTTGGATGGCAAATCTTGTTAAATCTTGTTAAATCTAAGGACGGCGGATTACACATATATTAAAACTGTTAGACTCTCGATAAGCCAATGGCTTCCCTGTCCACTTGCCATCTGGGTCTTTGCCTTGGATGGAAATCTTGCTAAATTTTGTTAAATCTTGTAAATTTTTAGTGACAATCTACTAATGCAGATGACACTGTTGGACTGTGAAACATTCATGCACGACAACGCTCAATGTCACGCAGCATGAACAGTGACGTCATGGCTCGCGGGTGCCACAGTTCGGGTTCTTCCTTGGCCGCGTAATGCGCCTGACCTGAACCCTATAGAGAACATGTGGCAGCATATTAAGGACACAGTTACTCATTGCCAGAGTTGATTGAACATGCCTGGGTCTTTGAAACATGTCTGGGTCTTTAAAATAACACGCAAGTACTGTGAAAATCTTACTTCGCGCATACAACGACGTATCGAATCAGTCATCTCAGAAACAAATGTTACGACTGCAAATACTGAAGCAGCACATTCTCTCTTGCTGTTTACACACGTGTGTGTGTTTATTCTTGCTGTTTACATACGTGTGTGTGTGTTTTCTCTTGCTGTTTACATACGTGTGTATGTGTTTACTCTTGCTGTTTACATAAGTGTGTGTGTTTACTCTTGCTGTTTACATACGTGTGTGTGTGTTTACTCTTGCTGTTTACATACGTGTGTGTGTGTGTGTTTACTCTTGCTGTTTACACACGTGTGTGTGTTTACTCTTGCTGTTTACACACGTGTGTGTGTTTACTCTTGCTGTTTACACAAGTGTGTGTGTTTACTATTGCTGTTTACATACGTGTGTGTGTTTACTCTTGCTGTTTACATACGTGTGTGTGTTTACTCTTGCTGTTTACATACGTGTGTGTGTGTTTACTCTTGCTGTTTACATACGTGTGTGTGTGTTTACTCTTGCTGTTTACACACGTGTGTGTGTTTACTCTTGCTGTTTACACAAGTGTGTGTGTTTACTCTTGCTGTTTACACACGTGTGTGTGTGTTTACTCGTGCTGTTTACACAAGTATGTGTGTTTACTCTTGCTGTTTACACACGTGTGTGTGTGTGTGTTTACTCTTGCTGTTTACATACGTGTGTGTGTTTACTCTTGCTGTTTACACACGTGTGTGTGTATGTGTTTACTCTTGCTGTTTACATACGTGTGTGTGTGTGTGTGTGTGTGTGTGTGTGTGTGTGTGTGTGTGTGTGTGTGTGTGTGTGTGTGTGTGTGTGTGTGTGTGTGTGTGTGTGTGTGTGTGTGTGTGTGTGTGTGTGTGTGTGTTTACTCTTGCTGTTTACACAAGTGTGTGTGTTTACTCTTGCTGTTTACACACGTGTGTGTGTGTTTACTCTTGCTGTTTACATACGTGTGTGTGTGTGTTTACTCTTGCTGTTTACACACGTGTGTGTGTTTACTCTTGCTGTTTACACACGTGTGTGTGTTTACTCTTGCTGTTTACACAAGTGTGTGTGTTTACTATTGCTGTTTACATACGTGTGTGTGTTTACTCTTGCTGTTTACATACGTGTGTGTGTTTACTCTTGCTGTTTACATACGTGTGTGTGTGTTTACTCTTGCTGTTTACATACGTGTGTGTGTGTTTACTCTTGCTGTTTACACACGTGTGTGTGTTTACTCTTGCTGTTTACACAAGTGTGTGTGTTTACTCTTGCTGTTTACACACGTGTGTGTGTGTTTACTCGTGCTGTTTACACAAGTATGTGTGTTTACTCTTGCTGTTTACACACGTGTGTGTGTGTGTGTTTACTCTTGCTGTTTACATACGTGTGTGTGTTTACTCTTGCTGTTTACACACGTGTGTGTGTATGTGTTTACTCTTGCTGTTTACATACGTGTGTGTGTGTGTGTGTGTGTGTGTGTGTGTGTGTGTGTGTGTGTGTGTGTGTGTGTGTGTGTGTGTGTGTGTGTGTGTGTGTGTGTGTGTGTTTACTCTTGCTGTTTACACAAGTGTGTGTGTTTACTCTTGCTGTTTACACACGTGTGTGTGTGTTTACTCGTGCTGTTTACACAAGTATGTGTGTTTACTCTTACTGTTTACACACGTGTGTGTGTGTGTTTACTCTTGCTGTTTACATACGTGTGTGTGTTTACTCTTGTTGTTTACATACGTGTGTGTGTGTGCTTACTCTTGCTGTTTACATACGTGTGTGTGTTTACTCTTGCTGTTTACTCTTGCTGTTTACCCACGTGTGTGTGTTTACTCTTGCTGTTTATATACGTGTGTGTGTGTGTGTGTGTGTGTGTGTGTGTGTGTGTGTGTGTGTGTGTGTGTGTGTGTGTGTGTGTGTGTGTGTGTGTGTGTGTGTGTGTGTGTGTGTGTGTGTGTGTGTGTGTGTGTGTGTGTGTGTGTGTGTGTGTGTTTACTCTTGCTGTTTACACAAGTGTGTGTGTTTACTCTTGCTGTTTACACACGTGTGTGTGTGTTTACTCGTGCTGTTTACACAAGTATGTGTGTTTACTCTTGCTGTTTACACACGTGTGTGTGTGTGTTTACTCTTGTTGTTTACATACGTGTGTGTGTGTGCTTACTCTTGCTGTTTACATACGTGTGTGTGTTTACTCTTGCTGTTTACACACGTGTGTGTGTTTACTCTTGCTGTTTACACACGTGTGTGTGTTTACTCTTGCTGTTTATATACGTGTGTGTGTGTGTGTGTGTGTGTGTGTGTGTGTGTGTGTGTGTGTGTGTGTGTGTGTGTGTGTGTGTGTGTGTGTGTGTGTGTGTGTGTGTGTGTGTGTGTGTGTGTGTGTTTGTGTGTGTGTGTTTACTCATGCTGTTTACATACGTGTGTGTGTTTACTCTTGCTGTTTACATACGTGTGTGTGTTTACTCTTGCTGTTTACATACGTGTGTGTGTTTACTCTTGCTGTTTACACACGTGTGTGTGTGTTTACTCTTGCTGTTTACATACGTGTGTGTGTGTGTTTACTCTTGCTGTTTACACACGTGTGTGTGTTTACTCTTGCTGTTTACACACGTGTGTGTGTTTACTCTTGCTGTTTACACAAGTGTGTGTGTTTACTATTGCTGTTTACATACGTGTGTGTGTTTACTCTTGCTGTTTACATACGTGTGTGTGTTTACTCTTGCTGTTTACATACGTGTGTGTGTTTACTCTTGCTGTTTACATACGTGTGTGTGTGTTTTCTCTTGCTGTTTACATACGTGTGTATGTGTTTACTCTTGCTGTTTACATAAGTGTGTGTGTTTACTCTTGCTGTTTACATACGTGTGTGTGTGTTTACTCTTGCTGTTTACATACGTGTGTGTGTGTGTTTACTCTTGCTGTTTACACACGTGTGTGTGTCTACTCTTGCTGTTTACACACGTGTGTGTGTTTACTCTTGCTGTTTACACAAGTGTGTGTGTTTACTATTGCTGTTTACATACGTGTGTGTGTTTACTCTTGCTGTTTACATACGTGTGTGTGTTTACTCTTGCTGTTTACATACGTGTGTGTGTTTACTCTTGCTGTTTACATACGTGTGTGTGTGTTTACTCTTGCTGTTTACACACGTGTGTGTGTTTACTCTTGCTGTTTACACAAGTGTGTGTGTTTACTCTTGCTGTTTACACACGTGTGTGTGTGTTTACTCGTGCTGTTTACACAAGTATGTGTGTTTACTCTTGCTGTTTACACACGTGTGTGTGTGTGTGTGTTTACTCTTGCTGTTTACATACGTGTGTGTGTTTACTCTTGCTGTTTACACACGTGTGTGTGTGTATGTGTTTACTCTTGCTGTTTACATACGTGTGTGTGTGTGTGTGTGTGTGTGTGTGTGTGTGTGTGTGTGTGTGTGTGTGTGTGTGTGTGTGTGTGTGTGTGTGTGTGTGTGTGTGTGTGTGTGTGTGTGTGTGTGTGTGTGTGTGTGTGTGTTTACTCTTGCTGTTTACACAAGTGTGTGTGTTTACTCTTGCTGTTTACACACGTGTGTGTGTGTTTACTCGTGCTGTTTACACAAGTATGTGTGTTTACTCTTGCTGTTTACACACGTGTGTGTGTGTGTTTACTCTTGCTGTTTACATACGTGTGTGTGTTTACTCTTGTTGTTTACATACGTGTGTGTGTGTGCTTACTCTTGCTGTTTACATACGTGTGTGTGTTTACTCTTGCTGTTTACTCTTGCTGTTTACCCACGTGTGTGTGTTTACTCTTGCTGTTTATATACGTGTGTGTGTGTGTGTGTGTGTGTGTGTGTGTGTGTGTGTGTGTGTGTGTGTGTGTGTGTGTGTGTGTGTGTGTGTGTGTGTGTGTGTGTGTGTGTGTGTGTGTGTGTGTGTGTGTGTTTACTCTTGCTGTTTACACAAGTGTGTGTGTTTACTCTTGCTGTTTACACACGTGTGTGTGTGTTTACTCGTGCTGTTTACACAAGTATGTGTGTTTACTCTTGCTGTTTACACACGTGTGTGTGTGTGTTTACTCTTGTTGTTTACATACGTGTGTGTGTGTGCTTACTCTTGCTGTTTACATACGTGTGTGTGTTTACTCTTGCTGTTTACACACGTGTGTGTGTTTACTCTTGCTGTTTACACACGTGTGTGTGTTTACTCTTGCTGTTTATATACGTGTGTGTGTGTGTGTGTGTGTGTATGTGTGTGTGTGTGTGTGTGTGTGTGTGTGTGTGTGTGTGTGTGTGTGTGTGTGTGTGTGTGTGTGTGTGTGTGTGTGTGTGTGTGTGTGTGTGTGTGTGTGTGTGTGTGTGTGTTTACTCATGCTGTTTACATACGTGTGTGTGTTTACTCTTGCTGTTTACATACGTGTGTGTGTTTACTCTTGCTGTTTACATACGTGTGTGTGTTTACTCTTGCTGTTTACACACGTGTGTGTGTTTACTCTTGCTGTTTATATACGTGTGTGTGTGTGTGTGTGTGTGTGTGTGTGTGTGTGTGTGTGTGTGTGTGTGTGTGTGTGTGTGTGTGTGTGTGTGTGTGTGTGTGTGTGTGTGTGTGTGTGTGTTTACTCATGCTGTTTACATACGTGTGTGTGTTTACTCTTGCTGTTTACATACGTGTGTGTGTTTACTCTTGCTGTTTACACACGTGTGTGTGTTTACTCTTGCTGTTTATATACGTGTGTGTGTGTGTGTGTGTGTGTGTGTGTGTGTGTGTGTGTGTGTGTGTGTGTGTGTGTGTGTGTGTGTGTGTGTGTGTGTGTGTGTGTGTGTGTGTGTGTGTGTGTGTGTGTGTGTGTGTGTGTGTGTGTGTGTGTGTGTGTGTGTGTGTGTGTGTGTTTACTCATGCTGTTTACATACGTGTGTGTGTTTACTCTTGCTGTTTACATACGTGTGTGTGTTTACTCTTGCTGTTTACATACGTGTGTGTGTTTACTCTTGCTGTTTACATACGTGTGTGTGTTTACTCTTGCTGTTTACATACGTGTGTGTGTTTACTCTTGCTGTTTACACACGTGTGTGTGTGTTTACTCTTGCTGTTTACATACGTGTGTATGAGTTTGTGAGACCAAACATAATTTATGCTGTTTTAAAAGCTTACTCGTCCTTTTTCTGAATAAAACAGTGGTGGTCGTATTTCTATGAGCAAGACAATACACGCTGGTACAATCCTAGTATAAAAGCTTGTGCTTTCGACAAACCCACAGCTGCAACAATTCTGGAAGCTATGAAACCTATACTAGCTTCTACGACATTCTAGAGTAATATTAGTATAACTGTATGTGGCTATGGTAATATAGTTGTTAGAACAATTCGGGTAAAACAAGCTTGGTTGTAATTAAAAGCGGGAGCTTATGATAATCTAGATGCTGGAACAATTCGAGTATAAAACCTTGCGCTTTCTACATTCTAGATGTTGGAACAATTCGACTATTAAAGCTTGCATCTTCGACAATCTATAGATGCTGGAATAATTCAGTTCACCGTTGATGATCCGCATTAATGTTAGAGAATAAAAACCCACATGTGTTAGCTCTACCAGTATCAAATTGCTGAACCCATAAACCTGCAACAATTGGGACGTGTAATTGTAGGACACACCTTCTACACGTACACGTTACAAATTTGGCGTGCTGAATCTCTGCTAACAGGCCTTTGTCTTCAGGCACACCAACAAGTTGTCGGACCCAGACATTTGTCTTCCTCTTTTCCCAGCTAACCCGGAGCACACGGCGTCACACACACACGTCAAAGGCGTCCAACTTTTTTCGTCCGTCTTTTTTACAGCCCAACTTTCAGCAGGTGTATAACATCTTAACGTAATTAAACAATCGCATCACGTAGATGCGGTTGTCTAATGACGTAAACATCACGTCATCGCAGTGTTGAACCGCAGCTTTTTTAGTCGAAACTCGAAAGGAGCATGACACCTGCTGTCTCAAGTGATCGACCCCAAACTGCCCAGTCTTGGGCTAACTCATGAGTTCTGGTGGATTGTGCGCATGCACTGGGGGTAATTTGTAGAACGACTAATTATTTTAGTCAAAGTTTGATATGGCATATACGTAGACTTCCTCTGGCGTTTGGAGAGTGTGGTAATAGTCTAAATGATGTGCACGGCCGGTTTAACAAGAGTGCATACCAGAGTATCTATGTTAAACTAATTGAAATAACTCCCTTTCACCATAAGATCGGGTAACTAGCGAAAGTGTGAACAGACTTTGCTCTTTTTCGCCGAATTTCGACCCGTATCCGGACAAAAATAATTTAATAATTTGTCCGATGATTTCATCTAAATTAATTAACACATTTGAATAAACAAGCTAGCATGTCGTAATGGATAGACAAGTTTGATTTTTTGCGATAGTCTTATCAAACGAGGCGAGCCAAAAAATTTAATCGTAGACGAACCGTTCAGATGTAAATCGATTTGGATTTGGTTTATTTCGAGCATATTTCGAGCATTCACCCACACTGCGACTGTAACGGTCTCCAATTAATAACCTCGCTACGTTCGGTGCACCCGAGCGCCGGCACGATGCAGGAAGGGACAACACTGTCTCAGGAGGATCCCCTCTCGTTGTTCGACGAAACCTCAACAACTGGCTAGTTAAGGTGAATGAAACCGACAGGCTTGTGACGGAATACAGACTGCAGGATTCTTTGAAATGCTGAATAGGGTTATCAGTCTATGCGTCACGTAGTGGCTCAACTTCCCGTCGAAAGACGTCAACCTTTGACACTCTGAGGCAGTTAAACCATCGGCGTAAGAAATTTAACAAAGTTCACGAGTTTAAATAAATTTCCAGCGACGCAATTGAAACCTTTTTAGGCATATTCAAAACATAAACGAACAGTTGTTAAAAAGCGACATGTTTAAAAAGAGATGTATTTTGACACTATACAATATTAATAAGATATGTATAATACATAGAGTGGTCTATAGCAGGGATCAGCAACTATTTCATGCGGCCCACGGACAGACAACGCGATTGTACATGAAGTGGCCTGCGCCCGCGATATTATAGGTTTGTAAACTAAATAAATGGCATGTCCCGCATAGAACACATATTGCAACTCGGTTATTATCTTTGAAACACGTGTGGAAAGTCTGAAAAAGCCGCATGTAATGCGCGTTATCGCTAAAAGACCGTCAATTACGTTTAGTTCGCGCTCGCGGGTTAAGCCACCGCATTTCCAGCACCTTCTGGCTGATATGAAAGCTCAACGTCAGGACCTCGCGTACTGCAGCGAGGCGCGCTAAGTCTAAGCTGTACAAGAGCTGTTACATGAGATGAACGTGTTCGTGGAACAGAACGATGCAGAAGTACCGGAATTCGCTAATCCCATATGCATGTGCGAGGTTGCATTTCTTGTCGACATCACGGGACATCTAAATTTGCCGAACAACAACTCCAGGGACAACAGTAGAACGAATCAATGAACTCGTCCAGTTCGTCTCCGTTTCGATGTAAAGTTATAACGGTGAATGCGAACTGCGCACACTTCCCGGCACTCGGCAATAAACCAGCGTGTCCGGACACGTACATGTCCGGACACGTACATGTCCGGACACGTACATAGCGTTCATTGAGCTGCTGAGGAGGGAGTTTTCTGACCGATTCACTGATCTCAGGACTCGCTAGCGCCAGGTTGAATAGTCCAATTTTTGACAGTCAGAAATTTATGTTTGATAATAATTCATAATCGTGGACGTGCTAGTTGTTACAGTAGACTATAACAAACATTTTACCATAATAATAGGGTAAAATCCAAAAAGATATGAGCTAGCATGCTTAAACTGACATTGAGATACCATCATACAACAAGATATGAGCTAGCATGCTTAAACTGACATTGAGATACCGTCATACAAAAAGATATGAGCTAGCATGCTTAAACTGACATTGAGATACCGTCATACAAAAAGATATGAGCTAGCATGCTTAAACTGACATTGAGATACCGTCATACAACAAGATATGAGCTAGCATGCTTAAACTGACATTGAGATACCGTCATACAAAAAGATATGAGCTAGCATGCTTAAACTGACATTGAGATACCGTCATACAAAAAGATATGAGCTAGCATGCTTAAACTGACATTAAGATACCGTCATACAAAAGGATATGAGCTAGCATGCTTAAACTGACATTGAGATACCGTCATACAAAAAGATATGAGCTAGCATGCTTAAACTGACATTGAGATACCGTCATACAAAAAGATATGAGCTAGCATGCTTAAACTGACATTGAGATACCGTCATACAAAAAGATATGAGCTAGCATGCTTAAACTAACATTGAGATACCGTCATACAAAAAGATATGAGCTAGCATGCTTAAACTGACATTGAGATACCATCATACAATAATGTTCCTGTTACCACTAAGGATTAGGCTAACAATCGTCAATGTTCAATAATATACGTGTTACCCGCTGACCTATTCCATGTCATTAATTTGGCCGTGATTCAAAAAAGTTACCGACCCCTGGCCTAGTATATGAGTAGCGAATAACGTGAAAACCCGTGGATATAGTTAAAACTCTCTCTTCAACCCATTTAGCCCATCGTGAATCAAGTTCATTAATGTTCAAAGCTGTAGTGTGTGAAACGTTTATAAGTAATATACGCAGTCGGTTTAACAAGAGTGCACATTTTTGTTAAAACCATCAAAAGAATTGACTTTGTCGACAGATCGGATGCCTTACGAATCTATGAATAACCTTGATACATCATAGTACGCCTACAGGGGCGGATTCACGTTTGCAATGTTTTTTTAGTGTACTTGCTTGTCCGATTTCATCAAAACTAATTAAATCATTTGCACAAACGAGCTAGCCTGTCGTAGACGATATTAGATAGGTTCGATCTTTCGCGAAATGAATCTGAAACAATACGGGCAAAAAACGTGGAATTGAACAGGGACCTTTAACCAATCTGGTGTTTTGTTGAATCAATGATTCCGGTTGTGGAGTGGCATAAATGGCTAAGATGTGGTACCCTAACGTCCATTTAAAACAAAGGAGCAGAAATATGTTATTTATGATATTCTGGAATAGTCCAGTGAATAATGACGTGGTGTGCGCCGTCGGCGAGGTGGTCTACCACTATCAATCAACACTAACTAGTGTTGTTGATGGATTAATGCATGCACGGACGCTATACACCTATTAGTTAGTAAACGATTCTCGGGGCACAACTCGTTAGACCTTGTACACGCATATAATTTGATTCTTGACATATATCTTGCCGCTCAGTTGTTGTAAGAATAAATCTTCTTCTTCTTCCGTATAGAATCCAACTTCAACATGTTGAAGATTCTGACATTTTCGGGGAAGTAAATGAAGAGACAGGGATAAAGAGAGAAAAAACCTGGAAAATACACCTTAAAGAAGAAAAAAAAACATACTTTAAACTCTAGATACATATTATGGTCAGTCTGACATATGTTTGAATTAGTGAACTTTAACAAATAATAATACAAATTACGAAGGAACTGTGCATTGGTCCTTACATTTTGTCCCAAAAATCATATTTTGTTCGAATATATAACGATGCTAGTAAGTAACTGTGTACAATCAAAACGTGTTTGCAACCAAGTATGTAGTGTCAGTTGCGACATGATGGCGAGATGTTTTACAAACATGTCGTAATGACACTGATCTCACGATTCCACTTTCATGTTACTAATGACTAATCACAACATATGACCCCCACCCATGTCGTGACGGGAACTAATCAGCTACGGTGTCCTTCGAGAATCGTGCTCTCAAACAATTCCGCCGCTAATCCCCCAACCCGCGTCCAGTGGCGATGCAGCGATGGTTTGACGGACAGTAATTAGGCATGGGCGAGGGGCTCCCAATATTATCTCTCTGATGCCTTCTTGGTTGCAGCACCTGGACATGATGAAGTCGACAACACTGGTCTTTTGTCTTGTCTACGTGTGGATGGCGAGTGCGCATGCGGTGGGCGATCTCGATAGGCGGGAGGCACAAAGGTAATACGATCAATCTTCCATTGACAGAGCTCGTCGTTTGTGGCTACGTTGTTTATGGGTGCGAGAGTCAACTGTTAATATAATTACCGGGAGTCGCTATTACGTTATATACCATAAGTGTCAACATTACTTTCGGAAAATAGCGCTTATTCCCTTGATCCCGCTATCCAGCTTTTTGGGACGAAATGTCCCGCTTTTTGTAATATTCAAAGAAAAAATAAATTAATGGAAAAATCCATCTATTTGTTGCACTCGAGCCCATTCTAGGCACATGTAATTTCTTTGGCCTTAAATTATTTCACATTTCCTCGCCCGTGCGTTCATCGCCCACGAGAATGGCACAAAATGGCGACACGTAAAATAACACGTAAAAAAATACTAAAAACAGCAAATGTGGAGTGGATGAGAGTGTTTCCCGCTTTTTATAAACATGTTCCCGCTTTTCCATGAGGACCTTCCCGCTTTTCCATGAGCAAATGTTGACGCATGTGATATTCGATAACTATTTGATAACGTTTATTGTGTTATTAGCAGTCAGATTAAAGTTGCGCCACTGAAATTAAAAAGAATGTCTGAATTTCAGTTAGATACGATATAATTATTAAATAAAACCAAAACGTCACACTTATAGTTGTCGTTTACATCCACCTTTAAAACATATGTTGGTCAGTGCCTGATCATATTTTGGGAAATATAATTTCCTATAACATTCTACTTTACAAATCTGCACATTAAAAACCAACAACGCATATTCAATAATAAAGGGGATCAGCTCAAAACGTCGATGTATACAGATTGTCCCAACGATGTACATGTGTATACGCATAATCAATTGTGATTCGGAGACGACAGGAATATTCAAGTCAAATAATGTTTTAAGCATAACATACCAAAGGACAGTGTAATTTTCGCGAAAAGATTCAGGGACAAATCCTGGCATGGTGTGTTACCAGTATGCTGTAGATAGCCCTACTAGAGGGTCCGGGGCATCACCGTTTCAAGAGTCCGAGTAAGAATTGTTAAAATAAGACTGACAAGCTAGACAACCATTGTGCTGCTTACCGACAAAACCCACTTAAATCCGCCCACGCGAATGCTTGTTATACTTTCAATTTTAAGCGCACTGCTGCGAACGACGAGTAGACAGCTTTGTTATAGTATAATAAACGTGTTCAATAAAGATATGGCAGAATTATGCAGTTTATGTTGATTATGGTTTTCTTCATTCTTCACCAACTGCTGCTTGCTTCACTTGTACAGTCATTTCGCCCACACACACACACATATGTCAATCGTGAACGTACAGCTGTCAATGACGCACGTACAATTGTCAATCGTGAACGTACAACAGTCAGTTGTGCATGTTGAACTGTCAATCATACACGTACAACTTCCCAAGGATTTGCTAATGGATTAATATTATCCACTTAAAACGTCTTAATATCTGGAGAATGTAATCATATCACAAGGATTCGCTTTAATGTAATGTTGCCAAGTATTCATCTTGAAGTACAGAGAAAGTAATAGTGTACTATGGATAACCATACCTTTGGTAAGCGGTTAATGTGTCGCTCCATGGGCTTTGAACAGGGTTGGTGTTACAATTAGTTAATACTTCATTGGGAAAGGACACTAAGTCTCTCTGACGTAACGGTGTTTGAAGACGGGTTGCCTTGCAGAGCCACATATACTAAAAGCCAACAGAAGGAGTGTATCTGTCAAACAATGCCAATTATTGTATCGTGGCAACTCCACGTTTTACAGAAGTAATCTCATTTGATGGACTCGAGGCATCAACTTACGTGTGTTCCTATGCGACGTGTCTGACGCAGCACCTGTGTGTTTGTTTGTATATTTGGTGCGACACACACACAAACTACACACACTCATACGCCCGCCGGCACGCACGCACGCGCGCAAGCACGCACGCACGTACACGTACACGTACACGCACACGCACACGCACACGCACACGCACACGCACACGCACACGCACACGCACACGCACACGCACACGCACACGCACACGCACACGCACACGCACACGCACACGCACACGCACACGCACACGCACACGCACACGCACACGCACACGCACACGCACACGCACACGCACACGCACACGCACACGCACACGCACACGCACACGCACACGCACACGCACACGCACACGCACACGCACACGCACACGCACACGCACACGCATCCAGCCAGATTTGCTCCCTTAATCCTTTCACTCCGTTCTGTCCCACTTAATTTCCTGACCCAATTATTTTTGCAACTTAATCATTTAAATGTGTTCTTTATCCATGTTCTCAAGCTGGTGTCAAACTTGTCTTAATCATTTAATTTGTTTTTGCGCAATTCAAATGGAAATAACTTAGAATAACCTGATAGGATGCATGTTTCTTCCGATGATACATGTTTGTCGTTTCGTTTGTAGATTACACCGGAAGTTGACCGAGAATCGGGTTACGATCATGGATCTGCGGAAATCACTACGTGACATTGAAGCCGACATCACGGGATCACGGTGAATATAATTGTGGCATTGTTTCCAAAACGACAAAATTTAATTACAAATAAATACGGCCTCGCAAGTATAATTATGTGAGCATGTCAAATATCTGCCATAAAAACTGTTCTTATTTTTTCTTATATAGCGCGGTATCTAGTCCACTGGACTGTTCAAAGCGCTTTACTCTTCACGCCCGCAAACGTGTTCATTCCAAAGTCATTTCGACTTCTTTGGGAAGCATTCGGCCCCGCTGCAATTAGTGCACGTAGATTATTCGTTCACATATCCACCACTGTCTGCAGCAAGGTACTCATTAATACGGCTGAGTAAACTAACTCAACGAAATTGCCCAAATTTCGAAACGGCTGCAAGAACATTTAAACCCGGGTTCTCTCGATTGAGAGTTCGATGTTCCAGCACCGCGCAAACGATGGATGCCTAAACGGCGCATTAGCAAATAGCATTCAACGCTGGAGCGAATAGAAAACCATATATACTTACTCGGTATTTTTGCCATTATTTCAACGAACATGCTTTGATCATACGACACCGCACGTATACAGAACTTAACGACCTCTGTTTTTCTCATTACTTGGACATAGACCTGCGTTTAATAAGTTCTCCGCGATAAATCTAGATGTATCGGTATGACCATGCCGTGTGCAAACTAATTCACATCAGCAACAGGCATGATGTATAGCCGCACATCAAACGAGTAGCTATGGGGCGCTTCGCCAATCATTCGACGATAGTTGCCATTTGGCTGATACCGCACCTGCGCAAATGTGACAGATCACGGCCGGGCGTATTTCGCAGTTTTCATTAATTTAGAGGCCGCGACTTTCAACTGGTCACGAAATATCGTTAAGTTGACAAATCTTCATTTAGTGGCACTTAATTAATGCGATAGCACGAAAATAAATTCACATGGTATGCTTAAAGTGTGCGCAACACTCACATTCGCATATCAGTGTGTGTGTGTGTGTGTGTGTGTGTGTGTGTGTGTGTGTGTGTGTGTGTGTGTGTGTGCGTGCGTGCGTGCGTGCGTGCGTGCGTGCGTGCGTGCTTGCGTGCGTGCGTGCGTGAGTGCGTGTCTGCGCGTTTGCGCGCGCGTGCGCGCGTGGGTGTGCGTGCGTGTGCGTGGTGCATGCGTGCGTGTTTAAATGTTCAGGACTCCTTGCTGGTTCAACTATCTATAGAAAAACCAACGTGCACCTCAACCCAAGAAAACGGGTTTTAAAAAGAGATCGTTGCTTCTTGATAGAACAAGGCATAATCTGATAATACCCGTCTCAGAACTGTTTCTGCAAACAATGCCTTCACAAATACGACATAATGATAAGACGTGTAAACTTCAATACTGTTATTTAATTAATATGCTATTGCCCTGCGGTTGTACGTGCACCGCGCTGGCATAACGGGAGATGGACAGCTACCAAGTAACGAGTTTAGCATGATGAATCACCGCTCAGCCAGCGAGACAAATTAACCCTCGGACGCAGCGCCGAGCCGTATATAGACACGCAAGGGAGCCTGGTGGGAAATCGTCGGCTGACGTTTTGCTTTCGTATTCACTTTGAGAGCGTGACATGATGGCGTCGTTTGCGTCATCGTTGCCAAAGGATATGGACCAGATTGCCTATTGGTGTTGTACAATCGAAGTGGTAGTGACATCATTTCAACAGGGCGGATTACCGCAGGGCTGCGTGGAAAACGCGTGGTGGTGGCGCAAAGTCGTGGTGTCGAATACATTGATTGGTCGGGGTAGGACAATGTTCGTGGTCGTTTGTCGTCTTGCAAAACAAAAACGTTGTGCAAGATAAAACACTGTTGACAACGGTGAATATGCAAATAACGGCAAGAAATGTAGTTTTCCATTCAGCCGCGAAAAGTGAAATCAACAACACAAATAGAAACAAACCACGTCACGGAAAAAGAAAACACGTCTCCCACGTTTGTCACTTCTTGTTTGACTTATTACGCACTTATTCTAACTATGTAACTACTAAATATCAAATTCGCCGTGTTCTTGAAATTAGTCAGTTACCTTCATCAGCGAACAACTCACTGAAACAACACGTGGCAAACAAGCGCAGGGTTTTATAATCAAAAGTGCCATAGATTACTTTTTTGTGTTCATATTGTCATCGTAGTAAATGTCTTCCTTTTGCATTCCATACAGCAACAGCTACCAGGATACAAACCGGAAGCGGAAAACGCTGGAACTCGTCAACCGGATACTGAGCGAGATCGACGGTGATCTGCTTAAACAACAGTAAGTGGCGATGGTTAAAAACATTTGAAAAACGTTGTCTTCCAATACTGATGCTCGTTCTACATAAGCAAGAACAACTACTTTCTAAAATATCACCATCGAGGAGGTTTTGGAAACTTGTCGCCAAAAACATGTGTTAAGCCGCATGCGTAAGTGCTGCGGTGGAAACCTTTATCAGGAGGCAATATTTTGCGCCACAACGATACACAATCACGAATGTTTCCGGCCATTATAGGCACGTGGGTGTGTTAATTATGATGATGTATAATTTAAATGCTGTCGGTTCCTTTTCATCCACCCACCGTTCCCACTCAACAGGCAGATCAACCAATTCGAGTACAATACAATAAAATATTAATTTGTCAAATTTAGCATCAGTTTTCATTAGTCATGCTCATGTCCCCATTTCACGTTCTACATCGTCATGTAGATATCACGTAGATATCGTCACGTAGATGATATCAACTATATGGAACAATATGATATACAATATGATATAACTTAAAGGGGAAGTACAACGAACGTCACTGGTTAGCTTATGCAGAGCTGATTTGGGGTTTCCTAGGCCTTTAGTTAAAATGCCTAAATTGTCTTAATTTTTCGATCTCTAAGTGCAGGTAAATTAACACGCGTGTCATACTTTATGTCTTAAGCTGTAGAACATTTACTGTCGCACGCAAATTGCATCAAACAGGAATTTGACATTATTGTATCATCAAATTGTATATTTTCGAAAGCATTAAAATGTAAAAGAATATTATGCTTACAGTCGTTCAGTTGACGAATGAAAATCATTGTATATTCTCTACAAATAATACCCCAGCCGCTGAAAGCTTTCAGCTGCTTAAGCAGATTGAGCTAGGGTCGCATAGCACAATTGCTCTCCGCGACATTTCTTCCTATGCTCTTGTTTTTGTTCCCGGCCTAGACAGCTGTAGTAAAACATTTATGCGCAGCATTCTATGTACAATTGGTTAAATATGCCACATAGGTCAGCTACTCCTGTTCTTTGCCAATTAGCAAGTTTGTCGTCTGCCTTTTTAAAAGTACATCAATCATTTTGCAAGTGTGCGTTTAGATGTAATTTCAAATCAAAATGTCTGGTCATATGATTCATTCATATTTATATATATTTGCTGTATTTAATAAATTAATGATTCTGATTCTGATGTTTTAATCACTCGAACATTTTATTTATTTGACTTATTATTTATTTAATTTGTTTATTTAACTTATCTGATTAACTTATGTTTATCTAATTTATCAACTTAATTGTAGTTGTTTATTTAATTTTTTTATTTATTATTTATTTATTTTATTTTGTGTATGTATTTAACTTCTTGACATAATTAATTCATTTAAATCATTTATTGAACTTTTTATTTAAATTATGTTTACCTGTCTTTTAATCACATTTTGTTTTAGCTCTTCAATTTATTTTAAAATATTTAGCATTACCTTGTTAGCGCCTTTAAGCAGGTTTTTAACCCGGATACACGGAGCATTATAAATGTATAATAATAAATAAATTAATTTACGTGGCGTGACGCGGCCAACGTGCAGTGCATTACCGACTTATGCTTTCGCGGTTACAGTGGGTTCTTCCGGGTCGGTCGAATCCCTATTTTGCACATAACCACAATCTCCGCGACCCCGTTTTAATTCGTGGCCTGTTTTGCTAGTCGGAATGTATATATATATATATATATATATATATATATATATATATATATATATATATATATATATATATATATATATATATATATATATATATGTATATGTATATGTATATGTATATGTATATGTTTATGTATATGTATATGTATATGTATATAGGTGTATAGGTGTATATGTGTGTATATATATATATATATATATATATATATATATATATATATATATATATATATATATATATATATATATATATATATATATACATACATACATATATACAAAACCTCACAATTTATTATAAAGAGTGGAAGGGAATTACGTACTTCAACAGGTACTTCAACAGGTACTTCAACAGGTACTTCAACAGGTACTTCAACAGGTACTTCAACAGGTATACAGTCAGCTAAATCCAGTATCCGCCGTGGTTTAAGTTAGCATAAAACCGAGAATTACATGATGTATACAGGTTTAATACCGGGAAATATGTTATATATGTCGGAAGCCAATATAGACGCCCTACATTTGTAAGATGGTAAGAAAAAACATATCGAGTATGTTATCATAAGAGTGCAAAACAGTAGTCCTTTAAGTTGTTGTCGAATAAATACAATCTTGCGATTAAAGAACTCCGGAATTTCGCATCGGCAAATAAATACAATAAACATAGCGTCTTCTACAAAGTAAATCAAACAAATACAATAAACATACCGTCTTCTACAAAGTAATGCAAATAAATACAATAAACATACCGTCTTCTACAAAGTAATTCAAATAAATACAATAAACATAGCGTCTTCTACAAAGTAATTCAAATAAATACAATAAACATACCGTCTTCTACAAAGTAATTCAAATAAATACAATAAACATAGCGTCTTCTACAAAGTAAATCAAACAAATACAATAAACATAGCGTCTTCTACAAAGTAAATCAAACAAATACAATAAACATACCGTCTTCTACAAAGTAATGCAAATAAATACAATAAACATACCGTCTTCTACAAAGTAATTCAAATAAATACAATAAACATAGCGTCTTCTACAAAGTAATTCAAATAAATACAATAAACATACCGTCTTCTACAAAGTAATTCAAATAAATACAATAAACATAGCGTCTTCTACAAAGTAATTCAAATAAATACAATAAACATACCGTCTTCTACAAAGTAATTCAAATAAATACAATAAACATAGCGTCTTCTACAAAGTAATTCAAATAAATACAATAAACATACCGTCTTCTACAAAGTAATTCAAATAAATACAATAAACATAGCGTCTTCTACAAAGTAATTCAAATAAATACAATAAACATACCGTCTTCTACAAAGTAATTCAAATAAATACAATAAACATAGCGTCTTCTACAAAGTAATTCAAATAAATACGATAAACATAGCGTCTTCTACAAAGTAATTCAAATAAATACAATAAACATACCGTCTTCTACAAAGTAATTCAAATTTGTTCGAAAGGTGGCGACATGTATTTATGTATGAACTAAGACGATATTTCAAGACTACATTTAACAAGAGATTTAACAAGATTGCCATCCAAGGCACATGTCCAGATGGCAAATGGACAAAGAAGCCATTGGCTTATCGAGAGTCCAACATTTTTAGTCTATATGAGATATGAGTCAACCTTGTTTTTAAACATATTCACGCTGCTAACAGTTACACAGTTGGTAGGTGATTTGTTCCATTCATCTATTGTCTTCTGTGGACAGAGCACTCTGATTCAATTAAGTGGATGATTCGCTTAAGCGGCCTCAAAATAAATTTTAGGTGGGAGGTGGACTCTCAAATGTGATGGGAGGTGGACTCTCAAATATGGTGGGAGGTGGACTCTCAAATATGGTGAGAGGTGGACTAAAAAATATGGTGGAAGGTGGGCGGATGACCTCACAATCAGGTGGGAGGTGGGATGTTGCCCACTACATTTTAAAATAAATAATTGTGTTCCCTACTTGTGTCTGGGTGCATGTGACAGTCGAGCTGTGTGTCGTGCAGGAAGAGGACATGCAACGTGAACCTGGGCGGTCACTGTGCGACAGAGAGCGCGGCTGACGTCGCCAACCAGTGGCACTACCTCAACAGCGCCATCAGTCCCGGACGGAAGCGACGCGACACGCGACACTACAGCAAGGTCCCCGCTAGCCAGGTCAGTCTCCGGACATCACGTGAGCCGTCAAGGTTCTAGAATAAACAATCCCTGGAGAACATCCAGCGAGGACAAATTGCCAGGTCATGGGCAAGACATTAAAGTGATTACTCCCTCTCAAGAATTAGGCCTACACAGCGATGTCCTTCGAAAGCATTATGTCCCCTGCGTTAGATGAACTATGATATTTGCGTTCGAATATCGTTCATATTCACATTCCAACGAAACTGTTCTGCTTGCATGATACTTCTTTAAGAACTATAGCAAGATTGTCATCCACAGTAGCAATCGCCACATGGTAAGTGAACAACGAAGCCATTTGCTCATCGAGAGTCCATTAACTTTCCATTTGTTTTTGTGCGCCCTTGTTGGATATATGACAATTGTATTTATACGTATATTCACACGGCTAGCATTTACACAACCAACATATACTTTGTTCCATTAACGTGTCATCATCTGTGACAAAAACACTTTCCTATGGCCAATATATTCCTTTTCTATAATGCTACTTCATGTTCTCTGGTTCTTTCACCTTCCTCTTTTTATTGAACACATGCAACACAAAATAATTTTTCTATTTATTAGCATTTATATTTTTTGGTTGATGTCACACACTCACGCACGCACGCACGCACGCACGCACGCACGCACGCACGCACGCACGCACGCACGCACGCACGCACGCACGCACGCACGCACGAATATGAGGGCCTATGTAAAAAGTATAAAGATACTCCCTGGATGTTTCTGTCGTAAGCGGATTTTGTAGGTTGCCCAGTTGATACTAAGCCTTTCATTCTTTCCATCCGTCCATATTCCACAGAGATTCCTTAAAACATGCTTTTGTTTAATGATATTCATCAGCGCCATTTTACAGCAACTCATACAACGTTTTCTACACGGATAAACTCTTCTCTTAAAACTGTCATGACCCGTATTCTCGAAATAATTAAGAATTCGTAACTCAGGTTTCTGTAAATGTGCAGCAAAACTGTCCGGGGAAGTTCACTCGTGGAATAGCTGGGTAAACATAAACATGCGTCATAATCTTACACTCGCTATGTTTTTTTTTAATTATGTATTACGTGAGCGACCCTGGGATCAGCTAAAGAAATTAGTAAGTCTTTCTAGAAAACTGGAACAAATTCCCCTGCGCAAAAAAATTAATTGTTGGTGATTGTATTGAAAGACTAAAAAAAAAGATGACAACAAGTGAAATAACTGTTATTTCATTGTGTAATTTATAGACACCAACTACGGGAAATTTGTCGATAAAATTCTTGATCTGAGGAAACTGCAACAATACTAGTAGTAATATTAGTAATGATAATAATGATAATAACACAACAACAATATCATTATCATCGTCACCATTATTATTATCATCATCATTATTGCTAACACAAAGTCGGAAAAAAGTTCACACTTATCCAGCCACAAAAACAACAGAACCAAGGAAACTACGCGGTATAAACTCTGACCACTACACGCTTGACAGATGTGTTGTTGATGTGCACAGGAGCTGCGACAGAAGCGTGACAGATATATGTTGTTGATGTGCACAGGAGCTGCGACAGAAGCGTGACGAGAGGCACGTAGACCGAGACTGAAGGTGACCCAGAGATGCGGACAAGACAGCTGAACATACAACCTTATTGAGTCTCTCTATAGACGGTTCACGAGGAAAACCAGGAGGTCACACCGACAGGGTTTTGGAGGTAGAACTTGGGTAGACATTGTCAGCCTTCTCGATTGCTATGGCTTACTGAAATTAGACTATAGATGTACGGCATGTTGAGATATGTTTGCGCATCGCTGAAAGGTCGTGTTAATCCATTGTCGACCATTCTGGAATTTCAATTGGTATGTTCATGTTTACGTATTTATGTCATGAACATGTATATAATCGAACTGAATCTGAATTGAATCTACCCCTCAAATCCTTGTCGGTGTCACACACTTTGGTCTACCACACGGGAGCTATATCGGCCAACTCTTGAAATGAAACGCATTCTTGGTAATTGATGATATGTACGGCGTCTGACCGCTACCACCAAATCACCATAGCTGTGCAAAAAATCTATATTGGTGTGATTCCCAAAGCGGACGATAAAACACTATTTTACCCTTATCCTTGGAGTCAGTGTTGAGAGACCCGGCCGCAGATCACGATATGAACATGGAAATAGTACCCGCAGTGGGCACTGCAATATCGTCTTAACTTCGTATGAACAGATCCAAACGTGCCTGCAGTAGGGGTGACTAATTAAATTGCGTCATTTAGGTACAGATAAACTCTTTTGAATGTCACGGGCTAATCTACCGAAATGTCATGTGTTGGCAAGAAACAATTGAAGCCAATACAAATCAAACGAATGATGCCGTATCTTCTGCGTTATGTCATGTACCAGGCCTTTCTATTAGAAGCCAATTCTCTCTTCGTCTGTTCGTCAACATTCGACATTGTTCGATTTGTTACTAACTGAGAGAAAAAACAATCAAGCAAACTGTGTTAAACTTAATCCGAAACGGAACCAGGTACATTAAAGGTTTAATTGTATGTTCTTGGGATTTTAAGTAGCCTAATATGACGATGTGATTTGATAATGCTAAACGTGTCTTGTCACATATATTGTGAGATATATTGCGGTGCAGTTATGAAATACAGCAATATTTGCTTGCTGTCAATGTTGGCTTTAGTATTTGTCTGGGTTACTGTCTGCGAAAGCTTTCGAGCGAGTGTTGTTACACAAGGTACACAGTATTGTTAACTCCAACGACCCGTGCATAATCCACGCAACTATTTTGTAAATATATCCTAAGCACAATGTCGTTTCTAAAATCGGCACCAGGTTTGCATCGACATTTGTCACACCTAAGCATGCCACATATTTAACCCATACAACTTAAATTTATGATCATTCGAAGAGACTATGCACATCCCAAAAAGTAAATGGATTTCTCCGGTCAGTAAACCTGTCCAAGGTCGGCAGTCCTGGTTAATACATCCCATGACGTGTTTCGATAATCGTTGCCACCGACAGAAGACTAAACGTTAGCAATTATGGCGCTAATGATAATCTGTAACGTAGCCGTGAGTCTAAGCAACGATTTTAGCGAGTATAAAACTGTCCGCGTCCGTTGTGAACTGTGCAGTGGCGTCGCCGCCATTAATAATGGATGCGGACTGCGCTATGACACAAAACACAACGTGAGATCACAATCGTCGCCATCTGGTGGCGACACGACTACTGGTAAAATAGGCAGCTTATGTTCTAGTGAACCATGGTCTGCGGCCTGTTGTCAGATCAAGTTCAACTGTGGCTTCTTCAAAACTACGGAATATTCCACTACAAAGCTCGGTTGTGTTGACATTCAAATGTTAGGTGAAGAGGTATAGTCGCAATGTTGCAATGTGATGCAAACGTTTAGGACGACAATGTCATGATTCGTCGAAATGTATACTTAGCATAGCATTTGTTAAATAGGATCGATAGCAAAAATAGACACAACATTTCTTGGTTTTAACGGAAACCTGGTAAGAAATAGTGTTATCAATGATTGCGCCCTTGTTGAGAAGTTACATTTTGTATCTGTACAAATTATATTGAACTATTTTGTGTGTTTAGAGATTATTTCAGGACGGAATGGTCTCTGTAAAAAAAGATTGACTGTATGTGTACAGCAGCAACGGTATTTTTACATTGGCAAACATTGGCAAACATGCACACACTAAAGTATACGATCATGAAATTGTAAACCGTGCGTGGCTGTCCTCTGTTATTCTCAAATGTGTGTTGTTCTTAGACGTGGTTGTAGAATAAAGGTTGTTTGCTGGTAAATTGTGTCGACTTATGACAACGATGATATTTGCACACGCGAGAAGCTGGCTTGACGTAGTGGACATCAGAAGACGGCCATCTTGTGACGGCCTCGGTATCACGATCTCGGATTGAACACAGCAGTGTGCAAGCGCGCTTGCTGACGTGCCGGTGTTCTAAGTTAGTCATATGCCTCGAACTAAACGTTCTAATTAGTTGCTATCGTTATTGTATGCGTAGCAGAACATTTACACGTACATATAGAAATGCGTGACCTGTCGGAGGCGCCACTATCACACAGCGCCGCGCGGCCGGCTCTGCTGTTACCCGCAGTCAAATGTTCCCTCCAAATATAACGTTGCTGGCAATGCCCCAGGGGCATAGAATAGGAATATTCACCGACACATTAGAAACGCTGAAATATTTAACAGACAGATGTTGCTCGAACAAAGTTGAGTACGTTTTGTGTAATACGTTGGAAAAACCGCACGGTTATCAATAAATAAACGTACGTAACGCAACGTGTCCCACGCTATATTGTCTACTGTGGTGTCTGCAGTGACGGAGCCGCCCCGGGTCAATGCACAAAACAGTTGCTCACTGTCACGATTTTACGTCGGTAAAGGTAAAGCTTCGTTCGCCTAGGGGTAATACTTTAGGGCGGAGGATGGGCCGACGTGACTTGTTCTCTAGCGGGGTCAACTTAGGTTAATAATTCCTAATAACTATGGCAATACGTCAGAACGCCCGCACGCACGCACGCACGCACGCACGCACGCACGCACGCACGCACGCACGCACGCACGCACGCACGCACGCACGCACGCACGCACGCACGCACGCACGCACGCACGCACGCACACACACACACACACACACACACACACACACATATTATATTTTGCATTGCACATTTATTGCATAAATAGTACAACAATATGACTTTTCATATGGCAACAACAATAACAGAGAGCATCAAGTATGCTCGTTAACATTTTAATGTAGTATAGTCACCGGCGTCAAATTCAACCCATTCCTAAATTCAACCCATTGAAATCTCGCTTGATCTCGAGTTAGAGATGTCGCAGCGTATGTTAACCAATAACGATACAGTCTTGTCTGAGCAAAATATATTTTGATATAATATAACACGGAACACTTTTATGATATTCCTGTCCAGATAAAAAACGACTTTGCATGCTTACCAGATATGATTATATATGCTTACCATATATGATTATTGAGAGTTTGCTGGTGCGTGTTTCGTTCTTGGCCACGTGAAAAGAACTGCCATTTTATGGAAGACGTATGGCTTGTCGTAAAAGTAGGAATAATTAAAATGCGTTAAACATTCGAGAAAAAGTAGTACATTAACGTTATATATTCACTACAAGTATTTGTGCACGTGTTTCATTAAGCATACGTGGAAGAGTTATGACAAAATCAACAAACGGCCGAATGATGTTTATGCATATATTTTATTGTCTACAATATTTGGTGTTAATCGGAATCTGGGGAGGGAGGGAGGGAGGGAGGGAGGGAGGGAGGGAGGGAGGGAGGGAGGGTGCAAATAATCCATCAACTTTTTACTTAAATACTCAACTCGGATAAATATCATAACATACATAACTGGAGCTTCATCAATAATAAAACACATAAGTACTGATTCCATGTATCGAATGGAATTCATTTCTAACATAACAATGGTACTGGAAAACTCTTTTGATTCTAGCGTCTGCCCGTATTTATTTCTAGTGTTTTTCTGCGTCTCGTCTCAAAGTTTTTTTAACAATAAACAAAACAAGATGCCAATGTCACAGTGAAAGAAGTGACTTCAGGCAGTGCCAGTGTGGGAGCCCAGAGCTTTTATTTATGCAAACGATGCCAAAAGGTTTGACCCCATGGACTAAAGGGACCACCCCTCGACATCTCAAAAATGCGTTGCTGCCGGGTCAGGGGTAGGGGTTGCCCCCGAAATCACCCTTCCAGTTGGACAATAATGCATTGATCAGTTGCCAGTAGCTCTATCTACCAGATGGAGCTACTGGCAACTGATTAGTGAATTGTTGTCGAAAGAGCTTGTAAAACTAATTGTGATGTAATACAAATGCATGATGGGTATTACTGGGTACGAAGAAAATATAAAGTAGCTAGTACTCGAACCGACCTCTACCAGATGGAGCTAATGAATCACGGCTCATTTAGAGCATGGATTATCCAATCTCCGTCGAGTGGCGCCACCGTGTGTCGTCCTCAGTGGAATTGAATGCGAATTGGGTTGTCAATTAATTTAATGAACTGAGGAAACGATGCCTGCCTTTATGAACTAAATAATAAGGGAAAGGGTAACTATGCTAACGTGTTAGCCACAATAGATCACAACATTTTTGGCGATGTAATTTACCATTCTTGTGTTTCAGTTACTTGCCATGCTACCAAAATAAAAACTTTAATAGTTTGAAGTAAACTTTTGGTTGCCTGTAACACAATCTGAACGGTAATTTCTAGCACTGGTGATATATTTAAAACATAACAGTCACAAGCCGTTTGGTCGCTAGATGGCAGCACGTACGTTCTGGGATCAATGACATTACCATGACATTACTGTTGACCTCTGTGGGACTTCCTGTCAAACTGTTTAACTTATGGAGCCTTCCTCGACGATAGTGTCTGACGTCATAGCCGATCTACTATTGTTATCGCGAGAGGACACCGCTGAAAGGTTGAATTCATGGCATCGTTGTGTTTCCGGTAGAAGTGTTTAGGATAATGGACTTCAACCGTCAAACCCTGAAAACATCTTACTATAATCAATACTAATCAATAATAATCAATAATAATCAATAATAATCAATAATAATCAATAATAATCAATAATAATATGTAGTTATGTATGTTTGTTATGCTACCTCTCTTTGGGGGGGGGTTCAACTTCGACCCCAGGAAGGAGACGTGACACTGTTATTTTGTTTCGTAATTCACCCCTCTGCTACACTTTCTACGAACAATCGAATTACCCTTTGCAATTACGTACACATGTTCACAACGTATTTTCTGCGATTGTCCCAAGTTACGAAAACCGTCGCAATTTCGAGAGTTGGATTCGAAGAAGCCTTTAAGATATTGACTGACAAGCACCCAGTACGTAGGCACAGATTGATATTTCTGTGTTTATATTGTGTATCCTGAAATTGTTTTAATATTGTTATCATGACAATCACTTACGAACTATCGAGTTATGATTGGATGGGTATTTCTGTTAATAGCTGTATTAATGTAATATAACCATAACATGTTTTCGAATATTTCACGTTGTAAGATTCTCGCTTCTCTTAAGGGCGCGTGCATTCGTTGAGAATACTCACAGTTGTGTAGTAATTGTCTTTGTCGCTCGCCAGATCGTCTAGCTGCTTACTGATAATACCGCAGACGATCAGATCGGTATAATAAGCCGTGAACGCATCTTCCAGGTTCGCAAGATTTTATTAACGCAGAAGTGTAGATCGTACAACATAGACTGGTCTCTCTACCACTGTTCTTGTGTCTCCCATTTAACATTTAAAAGTCTTCAATAAATTTAGTTTTCTAATGGTAAGGTAGGTATGGGCCGGCGTGGCCCATCCTAGCCGATAATTTTGAGTCCAAATTGAACGAGCTGCGTGGTAATTTAGATCGCGCGCACCCGTTGCTTTATGAGTCTATTTCTGGCCTATTTATACCAGAGCTTTCTGAAGAACCCCGCCTCAGTGGAGGCGCGGTTAACCATTTTAGGAAATCGAGAAAGCCGTTATTGGCCGATGTCCATATACAACCGTCATCCCCGTACATGCTGGAAATGACCGTCGTATGCAAGGTATCGGGTCACCTTCTGAACCTCCCCAGGACTGGAGACCTTCTTGTGTCCTTGGGGACGGTCAGTTGCCAACTAAACTAGTTTCTCATGGCCTGCATTCTAAATCGGGTAAACATTTCTCCCGTTTGACAGTCCAGTTATTATTACAGTCGGGGCGACTCTACCCCTCCCTACTGTGTATACTAAACAATAAGCAAAGCTGCAAACTGGCCAGAAACTAGTTTGCCTTACATAAGTTGTATCAACCTGGGTTTTCTTTATGCTAGCGTTAAATCATTGATTAAATATGTCTGCAATGACCACTATCTCTGTTCTTACAATTTTAGGCTGACCAAACCTTACATTCCTCCCAACCCATTTTTGTTAAAAACAAACGTCCGGATAGTTTGTTTTTAACACAAACACGAAATACTGATAAGGGAGGGTCAGCTGTCAATACAGTTGAACACTGGTCATTTCGATTTGGTCTACCGTATCGTTGTAGAGTGACCTTTGCATCCTATCAGTTGTGCAATTGTGTCCGCAATTTCTAAACTATCCGTGGATATAGTCGGTACCGCAGAAACCATCGGTACTTACAACAATCAAAAGTGTATTTAAATGCAATTCCAACTCTCTACATAATACAGATAACGTACGCTTCACTCAGTCATCGTAAAGATGCTGTTCCATCAGGCGTTGGCCTGGGCGTAAAGATAAAACATGAATAGGTCTGTTATGCGACCTCGCCACACTTAGCAACCGTAAAAAGGATGCTGAACAAACTACATAAGAAAAATGTATATAATTACTACTGTGGCCACCTATTTTTGAGAGAAAAATGCGCAATGAGTGTGCCAAAGCACAGCACTTCGTCTTTTAAGAAAAATAAATGCTTACAATTAGCGAATTTGAGCACGTGCTCAACCTGTTCAGTTCTCATCAACTGGGGCTGATCGCCACGCGTCAGGTAGACTGACGGTTGCAGTGGCGTCGCCTGTTTGTGTCACATGCGAAACTGTAGCGGGACTTTCCACGCTAATTTATGAACGAATTGACCGTTTCATACACAAGGTAGGCGCCGTAATTTTCTGTTTATTGTACAACAGTATTACCACGTAGACAACCACGGCAACGAGACATAATATAAAAATTATTGCAACAGTCCAGGATACATGGCCTGGGTAGCTACCCCATATAATGGTGTTACCCAGTAAATCATCGGACAATTTATCTAATTTTATGTTCTTTACTTCGCCCATAGCTTGCCAATTTGCTACAAATCGCTTTGTGTCCGATCCACCGAGTACAATAAGACCGTCACTATTCACCCGCGTAAGTCTGCGTGTTACGTCGCGAACGTTCAGTCGGAGCATCGGGGTGGTGGGGTAGTGTCACAGGGTAGGTTGACGCGTGTGTCGGTGTCTTGTTACTGAATGACAGGTATGCGCCCTAATCGGTTCAGTCATTAGTATAAGTATTTGTTTTTCTACTCATGTCTGATTTTAGAGCAAACTTATGTGTGTTCAACCAGTGGAGCAGTATAAGGTTTGTTTCTGAATATATGTATACGTGTGTGTGATTATTGTGTAAAGGCCATGACTAAAGCAATGCATTCTTGCCTAGCGCGTTTCTGCAAGAACTCTGTGGGCGCCTCGCTCTTCCGTTTTCTGAGGTGTTTAATTTCAAGGTCCGCCTCGAGTCCATCATCAGACTGGTCTGCAGCCAGCTGTCCGCGTCGGGACAACTTCCTTAGCATGCGGGTCCCATGTTTACGTGGCGTTGTGTGTGTTGTCACACGTGATTGTCTCAGAGGATGGCTCCTGTCCTCGTTGTGGCCCAGACGATAACGAGACGGCTGGTCGCGACTATCTGGGTCATCCAGATGGGGGGTGCCTGGTGCTGTACCGCGTTGTGTAGTGTGGCCACTTTGTCCCAGATGGTAATTAGACGACCCGTTGGGATCAACGGGATCAGCGTCATGGGGTGTATCTGACCTCGTACAGCGTGGTTGGGCCGGCCGGGCTTGTTTACGTACGGGTCGAGGATTGCAGGTGTCCCAGTTTTGATTTGGGTCTACTATTCTGACTTTCTCCGCATTGAGAACTTTTGACTTTCCCGTCTGCTGATTGTGGACATAAATAACAGGGCCTCGGACTCGTGTGACGGTCCATCTAGGATTCCACCTGGCAGTTAATGTTAAACGTTCTTCGGATTTAATCATTACTGAATCTCCGGGCGAAATATCGTGTGCCTTAGCTTTCTGAGCTAATCTGTCTCTGTTATGTTTACGACTGTCTTCTGTCATAGAACGAGCTATCTTTAACGCTGTAGCTAGCGTGTCCAACCGATTCCCAAATTCGTTTTCATTGGAAGCGCGTAATGCCTTCTGCATAGGCATTCGTAAATGTCTGCCTGTCATTAAAAAATGCGGCGTGTAACCAGTTGTCGTCGAAACGGACGCACGATATGCCAATAGAACATCATTTAACACCTCTTCCCATCGGGAGGGTTGATTGTTTACAGCCTTCTGGATCATCTGTTTAAGAGTCCTGTTGAATCTTTCGATTTTACCATTAGATTGAGGATGTGCCGGAGTGGACATGCGATGTTCAATACCTATCTGGCTTAGGTAGCGTTCGAAAGCTAAAGCTGTAAACTCAGCTCCATGGTCTGTCAAAAGAACACGGCAAACGCCATGACGGCAGATAAACCCGTTTGAAAACGCGTCCCAAACTGCTTGGTTAGATTTGGTGGGAATCGGTATGGCCTCGGCCCAACCGGTACAGAAATCGATTATGGTGAGAATGTATTTGTTGCCATTATGAGACTCGGTAAACGGGCCAATGAGGTCGGCGGCGACGAACTCCATGGGGTATGAACCAAAAGGCATTTGTCCTATGGGGTGACGCTGAGGATGGCGATTGTGTGTCAAGCATAGGGCACATTGACGTAACCGTTGTTGAACGTGTTTACGCATTCCTGGCCATACATATGCTTCCGTAAGACGTCGTACAGTCTTCCAATGACCCTGGTGGCCACATTCTTTGTGGGCCCGGTCTATAACTGTCTGGCGGTAGGCAGTTGGGAGAATCAATCGGTGATACGACGGGGCGTGTATGTAAGGAGGTCTCACACTGTACAATACACCGCTAACAATCTCATAGTCATCATTGGTATCCGCAGCTAACCATAACTCGGGGAACTCTTTGTGTTGTGCTAAAGCGACTGCATGGAGGTCTAGTCCGTCGTGGATTAAGGGCAGGAGATCAGAAATGTCGTCATCAGTTGTTATCGTGTCTCGATCGTCCACGTCATCAATATCAAACACGGCAATGTCACTGTGGTCATTTTGTCTTATTCGTGACAACATATCGGCTCTGATGTTATTACGGCCAGTGCGATAAGAAATGGTTGTTCCATACTCGGCCAGTAACACACCCCACCTTTGTATTTTGGTGTTGTTAAAAGCTTTTGTGAACAGACTTAGTAAGGGTTTGTGATCTGTGTAGACGCTAAACTGAGCGCCATACAAGTATGGACGTAACTTCAGGATTGAAAAAACGACCGCAAATGCTTCTTTCTCTATTGTCGCCCACTTGCGTTGTGTGGGTGACAACGTGTGACTCACATATTGGATAACTTTCTCGATGCCGTCAACTGATTCCTGAACCAATATCCCACCGATAGCATAGTCGCAAGCATCGGTATATAATTTGTACGGTCTGTTTAAATCAGGCGCTGCCATCACATGCGATGACGTCAACAGTCGTTTCAGTTCGTCGAAGGCGGTTTGTTTGTGGTCATCCCAGGTAAATCTGACATTCCCCCGCGTCAGGGCGATTAAAGGTTCTGCCACTGTCGCATAATTTGGTAAGGAATTTCGATAGTAATTACACATTCCTAAAAAGGACCGTGTTTCCTTAACCGTAGTGGGCGGTAAGAGATTAGCAATTACTGCTACTTTGTCTGGGTCTGTTTTAATACCGTCTGCATTAAGAACATAACCTAATAATTTAACCTCCGGCAAACCAAACGCACATTTAGTTGGTTTTAGTTTGAGCCCCGCATTTCTTAGTCTGTCAAAAACGAGTTGTAAATGACGGATATAATCCGTCTCATTTTTGCTGAACACTAAAATGTCATCGATATACACAAAAACACACTTCCCGATTAAATCAGCCAAGATTGTATTCATTTCTTTCTGGAAGAAATTTGGAGCCGATTTGAGGCCGAATGGCACTTTGGTAAATTCAAAATGGCCGGCGTGGCACCTGAAAGCAGTTTTGTGTATATCGGCCTCCGCTACAGGCATCTGCCAATAGGAGGACTTTAAATCGAGTGTGGAGTAGATGGAACTACCTCCAACTAAATCGAATATGTCTTGTATTATCGGCAAGGGGTATGCGTCTTGTTCGGTGACAGCATTCAACTTGCGATAATCAACACATAAACGTGAATCACCATCTTTCTTCGGAACAAGTAAAATCGGGCTGCTATATGCAGAATTGCTAGGGCGAATAATCTCATCGTGTAGCATTTCTCGAAGCATCTGGTCAACAACTGCACGTTTGGTTAAAGGCATGCGATACGCTTTCTGGCATATGGGTGGGCCATGTGTTTTGATGCGTAAAGCATTTGTGTTACAAGCGCCGTTTCGCTCACCCCGTGCTGAGAAACAGTCCGCGTTTTGACGTATTAAATGGTTAATTTTGGAATTTCCCGTTTCTGGTGCAATAGGACCTATGCTTGCGTAGCCACTTTTGGAATGCTGTCTTAACGGCCATTTCTTAGAATACCATGTTAATTCATTTTTAGCCAAATCAATGATACTTCTGCCATTTCGCAGGGAAGTATCTCCCAAAATCATGTCATGCGGCAGTGTGTCGCAGACGACAACTTCTAGAGGGGAGTGAATACCAGCGACTGATATCTGAGTTTTACCACAAACTTTAAGAGACATGCCTCCCAAACCCTGCAATGGACCAGACTTTTCCAAGACATGCACACGATGAGTTTTCTGAATGATTTGGTCGAATACATTACGCCTCAAAAGTGACACGCTGGCTCCTGTGTCGACTAGAACGGTCAGTCTGACGCCAGATACTATCAAACTGACCGTGGGTCGACCGCTTACCTCGCTTGTGACACCTGAGGCGCAACCCCGTTTCCCGACGGCTGAGAATGTCTGTTGCGCAGTCGACAAACACGAGCATAAAGTCCAAGTTTCCCACAATGGAAACACGATATCGTCCGGCGGGCGGCGTCACGAGGCACGCGTCTGTCGTTCTCACTGCCAGGCGTCGGCATGTAGCGACGGGTGGTTGTCGGCGGGGGGCGTCGGTCGTGTCTGGCCTCGATCTTCGCCAGCTTCGTTGCCAGCTTTTGAACCGTGGAAGCCAGTGAGTCGACCATCGCAACCAGGGGCTCCGTTGTCTTGGAGTTGGAGACGTTGGCGGCTCCTATTTCCATCGGCGATTCGTTTCGTCCCAGGCGGCTATACGCGTCGTTACGTTCACAGAACCGTATTGTAGCTGTAATCGCTTCGTCAAGCGAAGTAGGCGCTGCCTGTTCGATCAGCTGTCGTGCGAGGCTATCAGATGTTAACCCTCGGGCAAATGTACGGATCAGAACGGATTCTTGGTCGGGATTTCGTAAGCCGCTTGGGTAGCAAATGTCACTAATGTCTCGGAAGCGTCGGACAAACTGTTGCGTGGGTTCGTACGCGCTCTGACGCACCTTGTCAAGTTCGTCACGTAATGCAGCGGTTTCGTCGATGTTAAGAAAGTTGCTAGCCAAATGATCACGCAAGTCTGGCCATGGAATGGCGGCTCGGCCGATTTGATTTGCCGCTATTGTTCTTTCGATGAAACGTTCCAACTCAAATCGGAGCGGACCAGAGACAGTTTTAGACGCTATTTCGATGATGCTGGCTGCACCGACTTGATTAAAAGCTAAAGTCACGTCACGGATCCAATTACGTACTGCCGATGTAGAGGAACCATCACAAGTCTGTGTTTGTCTGATTAAATCACGTATTTGTTCGCGGGTGGTTTGGATAGCACGACGTTCCGTTTCCTGCTGAGCAAGTCCGATCGTATAGTTTTGAAATTGTGCTGGATCCATCGTGTGTGTGTGTGTTTTGATCGTCACGTAGCAAATACACGTTTTACGTAGTAAAAGTCAATCATGGAGTCAGTCAATATTCGGTGACATCACTGTCAGTTTCACGTTGGCTCAGCGCCAATGTACGTCTGAACGAAGTTATAAGTAAAAAAAATCGTAGGTGGTGTGCCATACGGTACGTTGAAACGACGTACTTTACATTCTGTAATTCGGTGGTGGTTCGTCAGCATCGTGACAGTGCACACAACGTCAATGGTTCATTGGAAAGTCTCTGGACACTAGTCAGTGTACGTTTTAACAGTCTTGAACGTCAAAAAAAAAAATCGCTGGTGCCTCTCGCCAGTGTACGTTTAAAAGCATTGTGCGTTAAAAAAAAATCGGTCGTGCGTCTCGCCAGTGTACGTTTTAACAGTCTTGTGCGTTAAAAAAAATCGCTGGTGCGTCTCGCCAGTGTAAGATTCTCGCTTCTCTTAAGGGCGCGTGCATTCGTTGAGAATACTCACAGTTGTGTAGTAATTGTCTTTGTCGCTCGCCAGATCGTCTAGCTGCTTACTGATAATACCGCAGACGATCAGATCGGTATAATAAGCCGTGAACGCATCTTCCAGGTTCGCAAGATTTTATTAACGCAGAAGTGTAGATCGTACAACATAGACTGGTCTCTCTACCACTGTTCTTGTGTCTCCCATTTAACATTTAAAAGTCTTCAATAAATTTAGTTTTCTAATGGTAAGGTAGGTATGGGCCGGCGTGGCCCATCCTAGCCGATAATTTTGAGTCCAAATTGAACGAGCTGCGTGGTAATTTAGATCGCGCGCACCCGTTGCTTTATGAGTCTATTTCTGGCCTATTTATACCAGAGCTTTCTGAAGAACCCCGCCTCAGTGGAGGCGCGGTTAACCATTTTAGGAAATCGAGAAAGCCGTTATTGGCCGATGTCCATATACAACCGTCATCCCCGTACATGCTGGAAATGACCGTCGTATGCAAGGTATCGGGTCACCTTCTGAACCTCCCCAGGACTGGAGACCTTCTTGTGTCCTTGGGGACGGTCAGTTGCCAACTAAACTAGTTTCTCATGGCCTGCATTCTAAATCGGGTAAACATATCTCCCGTTTGACAGTCCAGTTATTATTACAGTCGGGGCGACTCTACCCCTCCCTACTGTGTATACTAAACAATAAGCAAAGCTGCAAACTGGCCAGAAACTAGTTTGCCTTACATAAGTTGTATCAACCTGGGTTTTCTTTATGCTAGCGTTAAATCATTGATTAAATATGTCTGCAATGACCACTATCTCTGTTCTTACAATTTTAGGCTGACCAAACCTTACAACGTGTCGATACTCTTGTCTGGCCTCCGGTGATCATAGCAAACAGTGGCGCTATCTCGCGGATGCTATACAACCGAGGCAGACATCACTTTTGTGCCATTTTCGTGATTTCATTCCAGGTGTAACCCATCCTCTTAATTTCCGCGTCAAGGTCTCATCATCAAGTGTTTCTTCGTTTCTCTTGGGGGTTCCATGTGAATGATTGTTTGGTGATACTGGAAGATGTTTTCAATACAGATACAGTATACGCTAAATACAAACAAAACGAAAGTCAGCAAGCACTTGCGGAAGATAAGAGAACTATTGATCACAAGGTGGCACTGTTGATCACAAGGTGGCACTGTTGTGCAGTCAGTTAAGCCATTAACTATACATTGCACATGTGGATGCCTTGAATGGGAGGTGTCATTCTCGTTTACTGTTATTCAGCTGTGCTTCAGTAGAGACCGGGTGCAGTTTTAAGTGGCAGTAAAGTCGCATATTATCGTCGATATAACGTTCATCTGTAATCAGTCAACCGGTGTCTGCGGCACAGCGCATGACTTTTAAGCAGTCCCCCACCGGATAAAGTGAGACGATCTTCACAGAAGAATTACCAGCTAAACATTGAGCTTTGCAGGTCATCCATTCAACTATTAGTCCTGGGGCTCTTCTGGAAATTAAGACTTTCGTTGCACTCCCTCTACAACATAGGTTTCTTGGTAGTTTCTTGTTAATTGAACCATCAGTTAATAATTTCAAAACATTATCCAACATTTTAGGCATCCGTTCTACTAAAAACGGTTTTATCATGGATGGTTGTCGTAAATTCTCGAAAATAGGAAAATTAGCAAGATTAGCTGTAAATAAAGTAATTTTATTTCAGTTATTTTATGAATTCAAAGATGAATGAATGAATTAATTAATTAATTAATGTACAAAAAACGTGTGTGTGCGTGTATATGTGTGCGCGCGTGTGCGATCGTGCATGCGTGGTTGTATGCGCGTGCGTGCGTGTGTGCCAGCTTATAGTTGATTTGTGGTTCCTACATGAAGATATCACACATTTAATGTTGAGAAAGCCTGAACCCATTCCTGTGTCACACATGGCGGGCTAACTACCAGCTATTGACACGCACCTAACCAATGTGAATGTCGTCTACATTTCTAAGATATCACTATAAACAGTTGATTGCAATGTGGATCCATATTATCACCAATGACATGGCAATTAGTGGTCGTCGCTAATGGTTAGCGACATGGGTTGATCGGGTCAGATATCTTAGCAATGGGTTCCGTTGATGGTACACTTGATCTTATAATTATGTGTGTGTGTGTGTGTGTGTGTGTGTGTGTGTGTGTGTGTGTGTGTGTGTGTGTGTGTGTGTGTGTGTGTGTGTGTGTGTGTGTGTGTTTGTGTGTGTGTGTGTGTGTGTGTGTGTGTGTGTGTTTGTGTGTGTGTGTGTGTGTGTGTGTGTGTGTGTGTGTGTGTGTGTGTGTGTGTGTGTGTGTGTGTGTGTAAGTAAGTAAGTAAGTAAGTAAGTAAGTATTTCCTACTTCCTGTTGTTGTTTTTGCTGTTGTTAGTGATGTTGTTGTTGTTGTTGTTGTTGTTGTTGTTGTTGTTGTTGTTATTTTGTTGTTGTTGCTGCTGAACTTCTTGGAGTAAAGGTACGTAAATGTCTATATAATTCTTTATGCTAAGCATAGATTGATACAAACACATTGGTATGTAATTTATTTAATACTTTATATATGATACCGTCTAAAACATATTGACAGAAAAATATTGTATTTTTTAGGCAAAACATGTTATCACTTAATTAATCTTAAGGGGTTGCTTTGTATTTAGTTATGAACACCTGTGTAAAATTATAAGATGATTGACACAAATATTGTTGACTAAGAGCATATTTTGGGATGTTTGGGATTTATTGTAATTTTCGGTGTGTTTCGTTCATCTACAATATATCTCACTAATCATTTTCAGTACAACAGTACATGGTTGTGGAAACACACTGATATATGGCGTAATTTATACAACGACTGGCCGTGCTGATATCCACTTGACGATCACCAACTTATGTTTAACATACGATTCTCAGAACGAGGCTGCAGTGCGTTATCTGGATGGATATATCGCAGTAATAGGATTACTTGATTGGTCTAGAGCATCTTACCGTGATATATCCATCCAGATAACACACGGTAGCCTCGTTCTAAGAATCTATCTGACGTTTGAATAATTTTGAACGCGACCGAACACGCACGTTTGGCGTAGACTCACGATTGTTCGAACGCTCTGCATGTTTTCTGTGATTGTAATGATTTACGTAATCTGTGTCAAACGTCCGCCTCAGTTCCTTCGAACGGTACGAATAGTTCTTGAAACCGGCCCAGCAGAATATTTACAAACGTAGTAAGTGAAAAAGTGTGCTGAAGTGTTAATTAACCGTTATAAAACGGGAATAACATATTGTTAGTTAATGTCACTCGACTGACATCAACAAACAGTGTATTATTCCCTAAATAATACATTATGTTATTGTTAGCCTGTTTGATTCCGGATGCCCCTGTTTGGTATATTACTTATTTATCAAATCAAATCAGTTCTTTATTTCCAAATGAAAATAAAATATACAACATGTACACATGTCAAATGTCAGTAATTCAATTGGAATGGGAGAAAGTAGAAGTGTATTACTTATTAAAAACTTCCCCAGATTTACTGCAACCATCCATGGTAAAAACCGTTTTTCTAATATAACGAACACCTACAATGTTGCTTGATGTTATGAAATCATTAGCTGATGATTCAATTAAAAAGTAAATATCAAGAAATCTATGTTGCAGCGGGAGTGCAGGCAACTCTTGTTTTACGGCTCTTTTGAGAATCAGACCCTGGAATATATGGCTAGTTATCGTCGAATGAACTATCGATGGAAACGCCAGTTGGCAAACAAATCAGCTGGGTTACTTGTGTCACTGTGATACTGTTCGCAAATATGTAGAGGATATGAGGTAACATTAGTAAAGGATCAGTTTAGATTGGATATAAGGAAGTACTAATTATCACAGAGGACAATAAATGAATCAACATATTGTGTAAATGCTAGCAGCGTGAATGTGTTTAAAAACATGGTTGAGAAATATTTCAGAAGTTCGGGTTATAGACGAACATAGATAAACATAGATGAACATAGATGAACATAGATGAACATAGATGAACATAGATGAACATAGATGAACATAGATGAACATAGATGAACAATTGTTCGATAAACCAGTGCCTTCATCGCCCACTTGTCATCTGGACCAGTGCATTGGATGGCAATATTGTTATATATTGTCTCGTTAAACCTTGTTCACCTTTATTTGGTAATTCTACTGCGTCATCGACCTAACATCATCAATCGTCGACCAGACATCATCAATCGTCGACCTGACATCATCAATCGTCGACCAGAGGATCGTCATTCACGGATTCACCATTTTAATCAATTGCCTCCAAGGCCACCTGGTGGCGCTACACATCAATAATTATTATGGTTTGGGACTGTTTTCCTGATTATTCGATACTATCCCATGATACTATTGCAATAGCATCGCAATAGCTATGAAACTATCGCAATACTATTGCGATAGTTATACCGCCAG
>OY759271.1:36584526-36607026 GCA_963662155.1 Lamellibrachia columna | reverse complement strand
TGCAGCATCGCCGTTATTGAATACGTTTCATCGTTGTACTGCAGCATCGCCTTTATTGAATACGTTTCATCTTTGTACTGAAGCATCGCCGTTATTGAATACGTTTCATCGTTGTACTGAAGCATCGCCGTTATTGAATACGTTTCATCGTTGTACTGAAGCATCGCCGTTATTGAATACGTTTCATCGTTGTACTGCAGCATCGCCGTTATTTAATACGTTTCATCGTTGTACTGCAGCATCGCCGTTATTGAATACGTTTCGTCTTTGTACTGAAGCATCGCCGTTATTGAATACGTTTCATCTTTGTACAGAAGCATCGCCGTTATTGAATACGTTTCATCGTTGTGCTGCAGCATCGCCGTTATTGAATACGTTTCATCGTTGTACTGCAGCGTCGCCGTTATTGAATACGTTTCGTCTTTGTACTGAAGCATCGCCGTTATTGAATACGTTTCATCGTTGTACTGCAGCATCGCCGTTATTGAATACGTTGCATCTTTGTACTGCAGCGTCGCCGTTATTGAATACGTTTCATCTTTGTACTGAAGCATCGCCGTTATTGAATACGTTTCATCTTTGTACTGCAGCGTCGCCGTTATTGAATACGTTTCGTCGTTGTACTGCAGCGTCGCCGTTATTGAACACGTTTTATCTTTGTACTGAAGCATCGCCGTTATTGAATACGTTTCATCTTTGTACTGCAGCGTCGCCGTTATTGAATACGTTTCGTCGTTGTACTGCAGCGTCGCCGTTATTGAACACGTTTTATCTTTGTACTGAAGCATCGCCTTTATTGAATACGTTTCATCTTTGTACTGCAGCGTCGCCGTTATTGAATACGTTTCGTCGTTGTACTGCAGCGTCGCCGTTATTGAACACGTTTTATCTTTGTACTGAAGCATCGCCGTTATTGAATACGTTTCATCTTTGTACTGCAGCGTCGCCGTTATTGAATACGTTTCGTCGTTGTACTGCAGCATCGCCGTTATTGAACACGTTTTATCTTTGTACTGAAGCATCGCCGTTATTGAATACGTTTCATCTTTGTACTGCAGCGTCGCCGTTATTGAATACGTTTCGTCGTTGTACTGCAGCGTCGCCGTTATTGAATACGTTTCATCTTTGTACTGCAGCGTCGCCGTTATTGAATACGTTTCGTCGTTGTACTGCAGCGTCGCCGTTATTGAATACGTTTCGTCGTTGTACTGCAGCGTCGCCGTTATTGAATACGTTTCATCTTTGTACTGCAGCGTCGCCGTTATTGAATACGTTTCGTCGTTGTACTGCAGCGTCGCCGTTATTGAATACGTTTCGTCGTTGTACTGCAGCGTCGCCGTTATTGAATACGTTTCGTCGTTGTACTGCAGCGTCGCCGTTATTGAATACGTTTCGTCGTTGTACTGCAGCGTCGCCGTTATTGAATACGTTTCGTCGTTGTACTGCAGCGTCGCCGTTATTGAACACGTTTTATCTTTGTACTGAAGCATCGCCGTTATTGAATACGTTTCGTCGTTGTACTCCACCATCACCGTTATTGAACACGTTTTATCAGAGTACTGCGACATCACCTTTATTGAATACACTTCATCGTAGAACTGCGGCATCACCGTCATTTGACTGTTTAGATGAAACTTCTATCCACTCTCACAACATATAAATAAAAATCAGGTACTGTAGCTGCACAAAATCAATAGAGCTGTTCGCTAAATCAAGAAACATATATTAAATACGGAATATTGTTGTATAAACTTCAACCTAGTCGTCAAGCTGTTGTAGCAAATCCATCTTCAAACATTGATTGCCTGTGGAATGAACTCCTAGAGACAATAGTTACAATCAAGGAGAGAGAATATTCCAATAAAGAAGTCAACGCCATCCTTGGTGCCTTGCGTCAGCGCCCGCCCCCAGCGTGGAGAGGGTCAGCTGCTCAGCCAAGGAAGAAGTCAACGCCTTCCTTGGTGCCTTGCGTCAGCGCCCGCCCCCAGCGTGGAGAGGGTCAGCTGCTCAGCCAAGGAAGAAGTCAACGCCTTCCTTGGTGCCTTGCGTCAGCGCCCGCCCACAGCGTGGAGAGGGTCAGCTACTCAGACAAGGAAGAAACCCACATCCATCAAAAATACAGCAGGTCGACACATGTGTGATGTCGTTAGCGCAGACAGGCAGAAAATACGAAGACGGAAACAGACAAACATTCAACGTGTAAGTTAATATGTCGTGTTCTCAAACGCAGATGAAGTGAGTCCCTGGCTTCGCTTAGCTGAAAGTTTCACTGTGCTCTTTCAGACAACCGAGATCCCGGAAGATTAAGACATAAAATGTTCCTGCAATTTACAACGTGCATAAGCACGCACGTACGCACGCACGCACGCACGCAAGCACGCACGCATGCACGCACACTCGCACGCACACAAGCAATCACGCATACATGCACTTATACGCACGCACGCACGCACGCACGCACGCACCCACCCACCCACACACACACACACACACACACACACACACACACACACACACACACACACACACACACACACACACACGCCACACATACACGCACACACGCACAATCACACACACGCACAATCACACACGCACGATAATATTTTAACTGTGAAGAACTAAGGAATCTAATAAATGGGTTTAGCACTCTAATTAATGTTATTATTGTATAATGTGTGTGCAATGTGCAATCGCGCGTATGTTGACGTGCGTGTTGACGTGTGCGTGGCGCACACGTGCGTGTTTTAGTGTCTCAAGACACGCATACATCTTCGATACACGTGTTCATAACACAAGCAGTTGGCACCAGCAATGTATGAATAACACCCGACTTCGATACACTTGTTCATAACACAAGCAGTTGGCACCAGCAATGTATGAATAACACCCGACTTCGATACAATTGTTCATAACACAAGCATTTGGCACCAGCAATGTATGAATAACACCCGACTTCGATACACTTGTTCATAACACAAGCAGTTGGCACCAGCATTGTATGAATAACATCGGACAGGCATATACACGCGTGAGGGCGATAGAACCGATGGCCAATATATCAATTCTGCGTGGGAGTTTCTTCTGCTTGGCTGCACAATATGTCCCGTGGACGGTATCGGGTGGTGATGAGTCGATTCCGATTGTATCTGTTTTGTCTCAAGCGATGCTGAGGTTATGATTGCCAAGCGCCAAGGCGGTGCAGGCCGTGTCAGACGAACGAGTGCGAGAACGTCGCTGTAAATTTTCATCAGCGAATGCGCAGGGGTTACACAGATAACAAGGCATTCACACGTGGACGTCACATAAAAACTACTCGCCCTGTTTCCCTACTGGCGCCTGTGTGCGTGCGTGGGCCGAGCCAACTACGCGATAGATAAGCCGCGGATGAAACGCCGTCGATGCGCTGACAAGACACAGAGACCAAAGCTGCAGCGGTACCGCGCAGCCGTTGACGCGAACCTTTTCTCGAGCCGGCTCAGTCGGGCTGGCCGCCGTCCGTTTTGCGAAACGCCTCCAATTAAGACTTTCTCGCCACGGGTAAAATTACTGGCGTTGTTGTTGCGAAGCGAGGCGGTCAGTACCGCTATCGGTCCGGAAAGTCAAATTATCGGTCCGAAAGGAGCATCCGATCGGGCGCAGCAGGCACTATTGCCGTCTTAATAGTCGCGTGGATTACTGAGTGCATTCGCTTGCACCTAGACCCAATGCGGTTGTCACTGTGTCAGGATTGTTGGGTCGTCGCATCTGTATCGCGGTGACACGAGTAAGAACCGGACGATTGAGATCAACATCAGTGAACCGAGAAAGCGTATCGACCAGATGCCTACCGCACCCGAAACGTGAGTTCTTAATTGGACCGATATCGTTTCAGCAATTGTATGTGTGTATGTCTATATGTCCGTCCGTCCGTCCGTCCCTCCGTCCGTCCGTCCGTCCGTCCGTCCGTCCGTCCGTCCGTCCTCCTCCTCCCTCCCTCCCTCCCTCCCTCCCTCCCTCCCTCCCTCCCTCCCTCCCTCCCTCTCTCTCTATCTCTCTCTCTCTCTCCCTCCCTCTCTCTCTCTCTCTCTCTCTCTCTCTCTCCCTCCCTCCCTCCCTCCCTCCCTCTCTCTCTCTCTCTCTCTCTCTCTCTCTCTCTCTCTCTCTCTACCCCCCCTATCTCTCTCTCTCTCTATCCTCTCTCTCTCTCTCTCTGTGTGTGTGTGTGTGTGTGTGTGTGTGTGTGTGTGTGTGTTGTGGTTTGTGTACGTATGTAAGTATGTACGCACGCACGTACGCAAGCATACCTACCTGGGTATGCCCACTAACCACGTGACTCGACTATCAAACAAGAAGCTTTAATGGAATTCGACACCAATGTGTGTGTTACACCGTTTATAACACTGATAATGAAGGCAATTTGTAGATTTCTGTCTACGATGTCAGAAGAACTATGGGCTCGTTATTTCCTCGGTCCAAGCACATATTTGTGGCTTTATATAATGGCTTCTAGGTGATTTATACTGTCAGTTACGCAAGATAAAACCAATTATTCGACTGTCAAGTTGAAATTACGGATGTGCTGTCAACTGCTGTAGGTGTCACATGCGTGCACTTCGGTTATAATCGCTGACATTGTTCCTGGAAGAGTATCATTCTGACTGCTACCGTATGCCTAACGGCACGTACTTCATACAGTGAACGTACCTTAATAAGTGTATCGTTCTGACTGCTACCGTATGCCTAATGGCAAGTACTTCATACAGCGAACGTACCTTAATAAGTGTATCGTTCTGACTGCTGCCGTACGCTTAACGGCACGTACTTCATATAGTGAACGTACCTTAATAAGTGTATCGTTCTGACTGCTACTATACGCCTATTGACACGTACTTCCAACAGCGAACGTACCGTGACAAATGTAATGTTCTGACTGCTACTGTACACCCAATGACACGTACTGCCCACAATAGCATGTGACAAATCACATGATTAGTGTCCGTGTTATAGAGTCTAATTGTTTTGGTAGTCGGTGGCAAAATCGCAGATCAATGTATTCGACAAATAAACACAACATTATAAATACTGAAAAGCAATAATTATAATATGCTGAGTAACTAACAAATAATACAATGCCAGCACTAGATGTCATTGCTTCTTGTAGCGCCCGAGACAAATTTTTAACTTTAATATACGACTGACCAAAGAAGTAAAACATCACAACAGGTCCATGAGGTTACTATCTTGTTAGCGTAAATATTGTTACTAGATGACATGACTGTTTCTTTTAAAACACATTTCCATGTGAATTTTGGTAAGCATTTAAAGGGGTCAGGAATATCGACATATCGACACGTTAGTTCAGTAGCAATGTAGGGAAGAGGAAGTTGGATTTGTGAATTTGTGGGGATGTTTTGCTGGGAGGGTGATATGTACATGAGGAATGGGCTTCATCTTAGTTGAAAGGGTGCAGCAGTGTTTGCTGATGAACTATCAGCAGCAGTAGATACTGGCATGGGAAGCATAAACAATATTTTCGGTTGCAAACATTGTTTAAACTAGAAGCGCACGGGGGTTACTTAGAGGTGCCTCAAACAGGACAAGAGGCCACTAGTACACACAAGCCAGTAACAAAATGTCCGGAAGACATTTCTGAAGCTGGTTATAAATGCGTGTGTTTAAATTCAAGGAGCATAGTAAATAAGAAAAACTAAAGATATTAACCCTCACATAACTGGTAAAACCAAACCATGGACCAACAACATACCAGATGCTGAATAAGGACTGACAGGATACGTAATGTTTAGGAAGGATCGAATAGGAAGAAGGGGAGGGGAATCTATTCAAGATTGGACTAGTTTACCGAAGTCCAAACATAAACGAAGAGGATAACACAAAAATACAAAACGCTATAAAGGAAGTGAGTAAAGGGGAATGTATCATAATATGAGATTTTAACCACGGACACATACAATGGAAATCTCTAGAGAGTACAGGGGGTGAGGACCAACAGTTTCTATTTTTTATTCAGGAATGCTTCCTTACTCAACACGTGCTAGAACTAACTAGTGGAGAGAATGCATTAGATTTAGTTTTGTCTTTACCAAATGAATTAGTGACAAAGTCAAAATACATGAACCATTGGGCACCAGAGATCATAATGAAATACATTTTGACACCAAAGTAAAACCAGAAAGTACAAATTAAAAAAAATACAGGAGAAACTTCCACAAAGGTAAATATCGAGATATGAGAAAATACTTAGCAAAGCTAGATTGGAATAATGTGCTGAGGAATAAGACTGCAACTGAATGTTGGATCATTTTAAAACATTAAATTGAGAATATCATTGATGAATTTGTTCCCTTGAAAAACAAGGAAAATGGTCTAGAAAGAAACACTAGTCAATAGAAGCTATTAGAAAAATAGCAAACTGTGTGGAGGGTTTATAGACGTACCAGAAAGGATGAAGACTACACAAATTACAAAGAGGCACTTAATGCAGCTACGAATGAAATTGGGCAATACAGAAGAAGCTATGAAAAAAATTAGCATGTAACATAAAACATTGAGTTGTTATCAGTTATATGTCAGAAGTAAACAAAACGTACAAGACAAGGTTGGACCACTAGAAGACTGGAAATATAATATCGTAAGGGTTTATAATGGCGGAAGAACTAAATGGATATTTCAGTTCAGTGTTTACTAGAGAGGACAATTTTAGGAGGCTAAATTGGACTATTTAGGGCAGTTAATTGTAACTCCAGAAATGGTAGCTAAGAAAATAAAGGCAACGAAAGACAATACATCAACTGGAGTGGATGGAATTCCTCCAAAAGAACTAATGGAAACAGTGGAACAAATTAGTATACCACCTGTACGAATGTTCTACTTGTCATTAAAAGAGGGAGTGGTTCCTTTTAAATGGAACGAAACAAATATCATACATATTTTTCTCAAAAGGGTTCGACAAATAAGTCAGATAATTACAGACCAGTGAGTTTAACATCAATAATTTGTAAATTATTAGAAACGTTAATTAAAGACCATATGGCGGACTTCCTTTTTAGGCATAAATTTAGATCCATCTCAACATGGATTCCTAAAAGCGATGTAATGCTTAACTAATATGTTATGTTTTTTGGAAGAAATCACTAAGTGGATAGACGAGGGATCACCAGTAGATATTATCTACTAAGATTTGTTTTAAACTTTCGACAAAGTGCCACATCAAACATTACTACGTAAATTAAAAGTCCATGGTATCGGGATGGCATAATCGACTGGATAGAAAAGTGGCTGACGGACAGAAGACAGCGTGCTGGGGAGATTTCAAATTAAAAATCAGTTTTTACTGGGGTACTACCAGAATCAATATTATGACCTTTATTATTCTTAATATGTCAATGACTTGGACAATAATGTAACGCGCAATCTACTGAAATTTGCGGTTGGCACAAAAGTTTTTAGAAAGATTAAAATCGTGGTGATAGACAACATTTCCAAAACGATCTAAACAAATTAGTTAAATGGTCTGAAAAATGGCAGATGTTATTAACTTTTTGGAAATGTAAATGCCTACACACAAGGCACGGGAACTTGGGTGTAAAGTATAAAATGGGAGACATTGTTCTAGGTACCACTGTAAAAGAAAATGACTTAGGAGTTACAATAAGTGCTGATATGAACGTTTCAGAGCAGTGTGGTATTGCAGCTTTAAAGGGTAATCAAATTCTTGGGTTGATTAGGAGAAATATAGCATAAAGGAAAAAAGCTAATAATACCTATGTAAAAAGCAATAGTTAGGCCTCATTTAGAGTAGGTACTGTATTCAAGTTTGGAGACCATATCGTAAGAAGGATATAGATACACTTGAACGTATTCAGAGGAGAGCAACTAAAATGATTCCACAACTGAGAGACCTTACTTATGAAGAACGACTGAAAGAATGTGGTTTAACAACCTTACAGACAAGACAGTTAAGATGAGATCAAATTGGAGATATTGAATGGGTATAAGCATCGATATAAATATTTTTTCTCACCCACGAAAGATAATAGAACCAGAGAACACGAGGAAACATTAGTAAAGGATCAATATAGATTGGATATCAGGAAGAACGTCTACTCACGGAGGACAATAAATGAATGGAACACATTATTTTCAGATTGTGTAACTGGCAGCGGCGTGAATATGTTTAAAAAACAAGGTTGACACATATCTCGGGGGGTTACACGTAGATAAACATTGTTGGACTCTCGATAAGCCAATGGCTTCCTTGTTCACGTGCCATATATATATATTAAGGGGGGCAGCCGTGGCCTAGTGGTTAAGGTGTTGGACTCTAAATTCAAGGGTTGTGAGTTCAAGACCCACACTGGTCACGGTTCGTTTTCGAAGCTTAGGCAATTTCGTTTACCCTACTTTGCCTCAGTCCACTCAGCTGCAAATGAGTACAAACACTGTTTGGAAGGTACCTGCGATGGACTAGTGTCCCGTCCAGGAGAGTCAGTATAACTGCACTCTAAGTTGCTTCGCACTATAGAAACCAGGTTTAAGCACTGGCCATATAAGCCTTCATGGCTTCCTAAGGCGTAATGCCTGGGGGATGACTTTACCTACCTATATATATATATATATATATATATATATATATATATATATATATGTATATATATATGTATATATATAGGTAAGGAATATTATATATATATATATATAATTTTCCTTACCTAAGACAACGCAGTTGTTGACATATATAATTGAACCAAATAATGGTACCATAATTAAGCACCTCAGATAAACTTTACACTGAATTGAATTTGAACGAAATTTGAACGTTTCAGTTGTTTCAGTCGTAGTCAAGCGAGTTAGCGATGTTGACTCATTATGCAAAGTCCTCATTTGCATTGTTTACGAACCTTTAATGGCGTGTGTGTCTTTGAACATTAGTTGTCGCTTCTTTGAAGGGAAATTGTCCTGCGCCCAATGTTCTCGAAGTACTGTAGTATAAATTAGATTACGCGTATTAATGGTCTGGGTTCGAACCCAATACGTCCTGGTCTCTAGGAGGGAACCTGTAGAACCAGTTGAGCTACTCTGTGACGGCCGTTGAGCAAGAGGTATTATTTGTTTCATTTATACTTTTTCTGATCAAAATAGGTTCGACACATTCAATACTCTCTATAAATATGATTCACTTATTTTGTCTTTTTATAACGTAAACAAATGATTTCATTGGCTGAATCACTTCTTCAATAGCTTGTTTTATTTACCGGATCACAGGAACGATGCCCGGTGAAGCCAGGCTGTTTCAACAATATCGGACAGAAGAAACAGCGAGAAGTTTGGCATGACAACTCATTTACGAAAACCATAAATAATAAACCATAAACTTGCAAAGGTGGTACCATCACATAACGGGGAAGCGTGACATACAATTGTGAACACAATAGAGAATATACTGAAGGTGGTGATACACTCAAAGGTGGTACCATCACATAACGGGGAAGCATGACATACAATTGTGAACACAATAGAGAATATACTGAAGGTGGTGATACACTCAAAGGTGGTACCATCACATAACGGAGAAGCGTGACATACAATTGTGAACACAATAGAGAATATACTGAAGGTGGTTATACACTCAAAGGTGGTACCATCACATAACGGAGAAGCATGACATACAATTGTGAACACAAAAGAGAATATACTGAAGGTGGTGATACACTCAAAGGTGGTACCATCACATAACGGAGAAGCGTGACATACAATTGTGAACACAATAGAGAATACACTGAGGGTGGTGATACACTTCACCGAATTGATGAACTAGGCGCCCGGTAAACTGGACAATTTTAAGTAGGGCAAAGACAAACTACAAACATCAGATCAGATCAGTTGCTACAGGTTCTTCCTCAAATATCGCCCAGATGAGGTGAGTCTGGTGAATTATGCACTAGGCTTAGGGGATATGTGGTTTAATACGAAACATAAAACATTCAATGGATACTGTAATATGCATCGAGTGTCCCTTCAAACCCAAGGGTGTGCCATGCGACCATGTCTACTTCATCAGAAATGTCGCAAACTTACCACAATCTCACTCAGTATCGTGCTACCTAAGATCCTGAAAAAAGAGGTGCGCTGGTGCAAAAACGTCAAAGGCACTCCCAGCGGGACAACGGGAAGACGATTATGCCAACGACGGAGAGTTCTTCGAAACATGACTATGCAGTATTCTGTCAACCTAGACGATCTGATTACCATCGTGTCCGCCCAAGTCAATACTTGGACGAATGTATTGCTGGTGAATAAATTCAATAGTAGATATTCAAAAAGAGGAGTGGCCTTAGCGCTGTGTTGCTTGTTTGGCATCAGTTGTTCGGTTTATAATAAATAATAAAATCTTTATTTTCGCACATTAAAAATGGCAATTATATATTCTTTAAAATAGAGTAATGTCCGTAATAATACAGTTGACATCATCATCGTCTAAAATATTACATGTGTTAATTAAAACCATTTCTGATTCCTAACATTTCTGATAAAACGTTCATATTAGATGGTCAACAGTAGATGTGGGATCTGATCCAGTCGTTTCTGATGTACATATTATTGGAAGCGCCAACGGAGCCAGTCACAGCTCGTATTGTTTCGGTCGATTTTCGTTTGTTCCGATGTATCAGACTCTACAATAAAAACGAGCCACTGCGAATATAAATGCTATGCATAAATACCCATAGGAATGGTCTGATTTGGAATACCTCGCGGGAATATTAGCCGCGCACACGTTGCCATGCTGATCCCGCTATCTTGTCTGCGTTTCTCCAGATCCTGCGTTTCCGGTCGTACAAATGTTTTGTTCGTTGCGGACCAGGTGGGCGCAGTCGATGACGCGATGTTCGGAATAATACGCCGATACATACGCGCAAGAGGCTAAGCCACAATTAACAGCCTTCTTCCATTCCTATCGATACATTTAACAGTTAATGTATAACTACATACATAATATGCGTATATAAATACAAATGTAAACACAAAAAGGCGCGCGCACACGCACGCAGGCACATACACACTCAAACTCACCTTGACCAGATTATTAGATTCCTCAGTTAAGATATTAAGTTATGTTTTCGAGGAAACAATTGTCTAATGACTGTCCATTCTAGCAATGTATCCACACCGCAAATGCACAATATCATTAACACACTATTTAGTATCCCTGACACATTGAACACAAAACAAACTGCACGCATTCTATGTCAACAAAACGTGGTTTAATTGAGGAAAACGGAAACTAGTATTCATTGTATTGTTATCGGTGACGCAATCGGCTAGCATCTTCTGTTTTCGTTCTGCAGACAGCAGCCACTGCTTGTGTGTGTGTGTGCGTGCGTGCGTGCGTGCGTGCGCGCGCGCGTGCGTGCGTGCGTGCGTGCGTGCGTGCGTGCGTGCGTGCGTGTGTAGCAAATAGTAAACATCGCAACGTTGAATGATCATTAGCGTCGTGCAAAATATGCTTAGCTGAAAGTGGCACTGCGGTTATTAGTACTATCACATAAAACATAACACATAAAACATAAAACATAAAACATAACACACGGATCACCCTGTTTGGTAACTCAAACCGCTATTGCTGTGTGATCAACACCGTACATTGCTTCATAAAGCTGTAGCGATGGTTTCAGTGTCCAAGACAACGTCATGTCCAGCGATCAATGAAGTGTGGTGTTGATTGCTTTCGGACAATACGTAATGATTCCGATTCCGTCTTAGTTTCTCAGATGTCGCAGGACTGGTCGTACTCGTGGAGTAGACATCGATTGGCTACGACCGCGGTAATTGCACGAGAGCAGCTCTCTGGATTGTTTATTTGGAATATGCTTCTCATATACCAAGGTTTCCACGTGTGCTAAGCGAGCCGTGGCTTTGGTGTCATCAATGTTGCATTGTCTGCAATGTAGGCAGAACAAGTAGACCACATGGCTGTTTACTTGGCACTAAACATAGGTCGCGCTTGAAACCGATCCAAATCGCCAAAGTGGTCAAGCACTAAGCCAAACTGGATTAAAATATGTATGCAATTATTTGTGGACACATTTCTTGCATGAATATTTAAAATACGTTTTGACTACAATATCTGTTTTTTTTACCTGGTAGTGGTAGTAGTATGTCATAGGTTTAACTACAATATTATAATTTCAATATAATTTACGGATGCCTATGACGCACCCTAGACCGAAGTAATATTTGATTTAACAAAGCATGTAACATTTCTTCCTGCAATGCTTTGCAATTGTGTTGTTCAAACTTATTAAAACTTGTTAAAACAGAACGCGGGCTTTCACAAGGATATCAGAATATATAAACACTGCTGGATGTCAAAAATAGTTTTGTAGTTTTACAAGCGTTTTATTTAAATGATTTCTTTGGATGTACGTGTTCGAGTGGCGAGAAAATAATTTCTTTGGTTGTACGTGTTCGAGTGTCGAGAAAATGATTTCTTTGGATGTACGTGTTCGAGTGTCGAGAAAATGATTTCTTTGGATGTACGTGTTCGAGTGTCGAGAAAATGATTTCTTTGGATGTACGTGTTCGAGTGTCGAGAAAATGATTTCTTTGGATGTACGTGTTCAAGTGTCGAGAAAATGATTTATTTGGATGTACGTGTTCAAGTGTCGAGAAAATGATTTCTTTGGATGTACGTGTTCGAGTGTCGAGAAAATGATTTCTTTGGATGTACGTGTTCGAGTGTCGAGAAAATGATTTCTTTGGATGTACGTGTTCGAGTGTCGAGAAAATGATTTCTTTGGATGTACGTGTTCGAGTGTCGAGAAAATGATTTCTTTGGATGTACGTGTTCGAGTGTCGAGAAAATGATTTCTTTGGATGTACGTGTTCGAGTGTCGAGAAAATGATTTCTTTGGATGTACGTGTTCGAGTGTCGAGATAATGATTTCTTTGGATGTACGTGTTCAAGTGTCGAGAAAATGATTTCTTTTTGAATGTACGTGTTCAAGTGTCGAGAAAATGATTTCTTTGGATGTACGTGTTCAAGTGTCGAGAAAATGATTTCTTTGGATGTACGTGTTCCAGTGCCGAGAAAATTATTTCTTTGGATGTACGAGTTCAAGTGTCGAGAAAATGATTTCTTTGGATGTACGTGTTCAAGTGTCGAGAAAATGCTGCGCAGAGTTTGGCTCTAATTATCATATAAAGCAAAACCATAATACACAGACCAAGGGAACTACAGTGAAAATAACAATTATTTGTTCCAATCGCTGTCACCATAACGTCTCCTGTGCCTCTATTTGTAAAAGACCATAACATACCAATTAAGTTTATTATTCGCAATGGTTATTCGTGCAAGTCCGGTGTTAGATTATAAGAATGGTATGAAATGAATTGTGAGGTATAATTCCAGTTGATTTATTCATCTGACATGTTAGTTTTTAATATCGCACCCCCGGTACAATAATGAATCTCTTGTCGCACTGAACACGATGTGGCGAACCGTGTTCAGACTGCGGAAAACAGGATTTAACGGATGTTGCGAACCGTGCTCAGACTGCGGATAACGGGATTTAACGGATGTTGCGAACCGTGCTCAGACTGCGGATAACGGGATTTAACGGATGTTGCGAACCGTGCTCAGACTGCGGAAAACGGGATTTAACGGATGTTGCGAACCGTGCTCAGACTGCGGATAACGGGATTTAACGGATGCTGCTAACCGTGCTCAGACTGCGGGTAACGGGATTTAACGGATGTTGCGGACCGTGCTCAGGCTGCGGATAACTGGATTTAACGGATGTTGTAGACCGTGCTCAGACTGCGGATAACGGGATTTAACGGATGTTGCGGACCGTGCTCAGACTGCGGATAACGGGATTTAACGGATGTTGCAGACCGTGCTCAGACTGCGGATAACGGGATTTAACGGATGCTGCGGATGTTCGCACCCTCAAGAGGCTTATTACATTGAACCACCTAGATTACGGTGGAGCGAAAGACGCACATTTGGATCGTTGCGAGAGTTTTTATGTTGGCGCCTTCATTACCGTCCTCGGTGCGCTGTCTTTGGACACAGACAAGAGAACCAAAGCGCCACGTGAAGGCAGTGACCGCAGTCAGTTCAGTAGACTAGTTGCAACAACTAATGACCTAGAGCATGACATCTCACAAGAGGCGACCACGTATCAGATGCTGATCAACAAGATTCTCAGGGATGATTTCCCCAATGTTGAAGTATTGCTTCGAATATATCTGACTTTGATTAGTAATTGTAGCGGAGAGAAGTCTTTGTTCAAGTTGCAACTGATCAATGATGAGCTCCGATCCACAACGAGCCAGAGCAGACTGGTTCATCTGACTATGCTCAGTGCGGAATGGAACATAATGCTTCGGATTAACCTTGACTTTCAGTGCTGCCAAAATGTGCAAACAGTTCAGTGGTTTTTGAGAAAGTTCAACAGATGTACTAATCACATTTGACTATTCACATTATCACACATCTACAACCATTGGTAACTCATTTGATGGCAAGGATTTGGATGTCCCTCTTTGTTTGCTCGGGATAACTTGTACTGTCTCCATTTTGCGCTGTAAGTTCTTGTATTATGTTCTGGTATGTCAATGTATGCTGTAATTCTTGTTTGTGTTTCTACGCTTTCTGTTTGTTTGTCACCACACGCTGTATGTTCTAGTGTGCATATCTGTATGCCGTCTCCAACAACAGCATGTGAATGCGTATGCTCAAACATAGTTGAATAAACGCTAAGGCATATTCAATACGGCGCGTCTCAATCTTAATATTTCACACACTCGCTAAGGGCCCCCATTAAGAGATAATACTAGACCCCCCACATCGTCTATCCGACACTGCTGGTTATATATGCAATAAACAAGCCTTCGGGAAAGGTCATTTTCGAGCGTATTGCACGTATTCCACAAGCATTTAAATTTATCCGTGCTGCCTATTTATGACAGTTTTATTGTTTCATGACAATTGCCAAAGCCGGCGCAGATTTGGGTAATCCTCCAAATAGCGTACTTTTTATGTTTTCGCTTTTTTTCATTAGATCGTGTGTATATGTGTATTTTGTATCATGCGATGCCACCTATAACGCAAGGTTCATACGAATTGACACTTTTGGACTATATATAAGCGCAATCGTTTCGTCAGCTTGGAACGAAACCATTCAAATGTCACTGGTGTTACTTGTCTACGGGTCGACTTGTCATCTTACACCAACAAAAGTCACTGGTGTTACTTGTCTACGGGTCGACTTGTCATCTTACACCAACAAAAGTCACTGGTGTTACTTGTCTACGGGTCGACTTGTCATCTTACACCAACAAATGTCACTGGTGTTACTTGTCTACGGGTCGACTTGTCATCTTACACCAACAAAAGTCACTGGTGTTACTTGTCTGCGGATCGACTTGTCATCTTACACCAACAAAAGTCACTGGTGTTACTTGTCTACGGGTCGACTTGTCATCTTACACCAACAAATGTCACTGGTGTTACTTGTCTACGGGTCGACTTGTCATCTTACACCAACAAAAGTCACTGGTGTTATTTGTCTACGGGTCGACTTGTCATCTTACACCAACAAAAGTCACTGGTGTTACTTGTCTACGGGTCGACTTGTCATCTTACACCAACAAATGTCACTGGTGTTACTTGTCTACGGGTCGACTTGTCATCTTACACCAACAAAAGTCACTGGTGTTACTTGTCTGCGGATCGACTTGTCATCTTACACCAACAAAAGTCACTGGTGTTACTTGTCTACGGGTCGACTTGTCATCTTACACCAACAAAAGTCACTGGTGTTACTTGTCTACGGGTCGACTTGTCATCTTACACCAACAAATGTCACTGGTGTTACTTGTCTACGGGTCGACTTGTCATCTTACACCAACAAAAGTCACTGGTGTTACTTGTCTGCGGATCGACTTGTCATCTTACACCAACAAAAGTCACTGGTGTTACTTGTCTACGGGTCGACTTGTCATCTTACACCAACAAAAGTCACTGGTGTTACTTGTCTACGGGTCGACTTGTCATCTTACACCAACAAATGTCACTGGTGTTACTTGTCTACGGGTCGACTTGTCATCTTACACCAACAAAAGTCACTGGTGTTACTTGTCTACGGGTCGACTTGTCATCTTACACCAACAAATGTCACTGGTGTTACTTGTCTACGGGTCGACTTGTCATCTTACACCAACAAAAGTCACTGGTGTTACTTGTCTGCGGATCGACTTGTCATCTTACACCAACAAAAGTCACTGGTGTTACTTGTCTACGGGTCGACTTGTCATCTTACACCAACAAATGTCACTGGTGTTACTTGTCTACGGGTCGACTTGTCATCTTACACCAACAAATGTCACTGGTGTTACTTGTCTACGGGTCGACTTGTCATCTTACACCAACAAATGTCACTGGTGTTACTTGTCTACGGGTCGACTTGTCATCTTACACCAACAAAAGTCACTGGTGTTACTTGTCTGCGGATCGACTTGTCATCTTACACCAACAAAAGTCACTGGTGTTACTTTTCTACGGGTCGACTTGTCATCTTACACCAACAAAAGCAAATACATATGTACTTTTGTATATAGCTGAAAATACAATGAATGCTTGCTATGACGGTAATATAGTCAACTCCTTGATTACCCATGACCCGAGAAGTTATTTTGAATTACTGAACAGACATTTTTTTCGGGAAGCAGGTTCTTCGGTTTTTGGTCACGGTTGATCTCTGCGCCATTTCGGAGCGTCTGAAAAATCGGGAGCATTTGTGATCCTTGCCAAGAGCGAGTCGTGTCGGCAGGAGCCCCATCGTATACGAGTCGTGTCGGCAAGAGCCCCATCGTATACGAGGAGTCGATTCGAACCGAGAATAGTATTGTCTTCTTCAATCGCAAAGTGTGTTAAATCGTGTTAAGTGCGTATGTTTATTTGGCAACTATTATTATAACTATTGCATATCGTTTAATTGATGAAAAGCTAACATCCCCGTGTCTTATTCCCTGTGGCATGGGTGGATGCAGGGGGTGTCCGTCAGGTGCCCGGGCACCCCTTTATTCAAACCAGATTTTTTCATCGCGTACGAATTAGTTGTCAGTACCACCAGTAATTACTACTTTCTCTGGTGTGAGATTATCCAAACCTGCAGACAAATAACGATGATTATTATCTTTGAAAACACAATGTTGCCAACAGAAGCCATCACGCTGATATCATCCATCTCGACACTGACGATAATCACGGCAATTGTAATCTTCTTCTGGGTTAATGCCTGCGATGTGGTTCTGGAGATGAAAGCATTTTGCGTCACACCACAACATAATAATAAGGTAATACAGAGCGTAATACAGAACGAATTGACTGCCATAATCAGGAAGCACACCCAGCTGACGATCATGTGCCTAATACAGTGCTTTGTTCCATCAGCGCAGACGAAGTCTGTGATGAAATAAAAAGGAAAAGCAAAGCTTTTTCCTGAGATTTTTAGCTGAACAGCAAAATATCCTTGAGGAATTTGTTAATTTTTTTTTACACTTTGTAATGAAGTTCTGCTTGGACTTCCGAGAGATGCAGAATTATTTGCTTCGAGAAGGCTTACACCATGGTTTCGTCAGTTATAGTTTCTTACATTTCTCCCCAAAGCGGCAATGGAAGGGAGGAAGTATGACCAAAGAGTTAGATCTTTGCAGGACGCGACGCGCTCATTGCTACGATACACTGGAGATGTTCACACAAGAACAAAACAACATGACGACTTAGTCACATATATAATCATGTTGTAAAAAATACTACTGCAATTTGGTTTATATTTCGTATGCACATTCTACCGTAGTGCACACCTACGCACGCATTGACGCGGTAATTCGGATAAGTAAACGTGCTGTCCCCTGGTATCCTGTTGGGAAACTGGGCACCAGCTCTCTCCGCGTCTGGATCAGACCAGTGACATAAACAGCTACGCTGCAAGTGTTATATATATAAAAAACAATTATCTGGGGCACCCGCAAGGAATGTGAAATAATCGACAATGCGAGGCAACTTACTGCAGATGGTATGTGTAATCTCCTACCTGATAACTTAACATCTTAAAGTTCTGCTCTCGATGTTTACGAGATTGAAATTGCTTTCTGCCTGATCGTTATACCTCTAAAATTAGCAATTGTTAATTTTAAATCTGGCCGACCGTGCGACACAATGATCAGCGGCTACAGTTCCAAATGGAACCTATCGGTGTCTTGGGGGGGGGGGCAACGTTCAAATGTAAATAATTAGTTTTCAAGAATCCACAGATGGCACTAATTAAATCGATACAACCATGTCCTCGTCTGATTATATTGACCAATGCACTACGCAGAGAAACTACACAGCCATGGGGGATGTTTGTGCACTGATATTTAGACATGTGGAGTTTGGGAACCCGTGGCTGACGAAGTATATATCCAAGTGGCGTTGCGTTGTTTACTCAACTCTTTCGTCCAGCCACCGGTCCGCAATTACTGCCATTGCGCACACGCCAATCGCTCTAGCAACTTTGTCTCGTTAGGCCAGCTCATTTACGAAGCCGCAACAGGTCAAATGTCCACGCCATGCGCGGCGATACTTGGACGGGATCGATGAAACATAGGATCGTCCAAGGTCCTTTCCAGTTCACCTGGCGGCGCGCTGTGATGCCGACAGCAAGTCAGGTCATTTCGGATTTCAAACGATGCCGTCGCGTGTCTGTGAACACTGCCCAACATTCCGACTACGCCAAGGACAGTTACGGCGGCCAATTACTTCTTGGCGAACTGATATGGCGTTCTTATTAGTGCGCGTCGGAGTTACCTATTGTGAATGACGACAATAATCATGCGATGTCAGTAACGCAGCACGACTCAACTGAAGTGTAGATAGCGCCACTCTCTCGATGGTGAACCGCTCAAGACGTCCACAAGTCATCAGTCATATTACAGCATATTTGTTTGTGGTAATTCCTTGGCGAGTTCAGTGATGTATTCGACGATGTCGTGTTTCTGCATCGACAGACTGTGATCTTGTCGTCTCGGGATTCCTCGACACGGCAATCATGTCGCTGTTAGACAGCGTGAAGCGCAGACCGTCTCGGCAATCGATGACTCCTCGCAGAGTTCTGTAAGTGATCGCATCAGTGAACGTGTTGCGTTTGGTGGTATATCCTTCTACTGAAATTAGGATTTAATAAGCAAATTGGAGGAAGCAGGTTTGTTGAACCGATTCTATTCCCCAACTCCTTGCCCGACTAATTGAGCTTGGTTTATGTAGTTACACCATTGAGCGGTAAGCATAACAACTAGGTTCTGTTTAAATAACAATTAATAATGATATATGAAGTTGTCGTGGTTGCCCTAAGGTTATTCCAGAATAACACCCTAAATAAGTTTCGCCCTTCTCTCGGTCTCTCTCCCACCCTCGTTCCCTCCCTTGCGTCATCCCCAAACACTCACCCCCTCTCTATCTATTATGTTTGTCGCATTCATCCAGACTCCCACATCTTCATCCCCTCTCAACAACTGTTCCATAACATCCAGCATTTTTTACTTCGCAGCCCAGCCAAACTACAGTTCGACAACGCATCATTTATTATATACTCCATTCGCCGATTATCCTGACAAGCCAGTCGTTGCAAAACACATTGGGACACCTGCCCAACCCCCCTGCCCATAAATTGGAACACACGCCCAATCGCTTGTGCTCGCACACGTGGGAACACCCGCCCAATTTATTATGTTTACAATTGGAACACACGCCCAATCCCTTGTGCATATACACTGGAACGTACGCCCAATCCCCGATGCTTACACATTGGAACACACGCCCGATGCATTGTGCTTACACACTTTAGAATACACGCCCAACTCCGCACGGAAATACACGGCCAATTCATTATGCTAGAAAGCCAAGGAAAGCTACCAGCTCCAGATAGCAAGTGGCCAAGGAAGCCATCCAAAGGTACAAGCTCCAGATAGCAAGTGACCAAGGAAGCCATCCAAAGGTACAAGCTCCAGATAGCAAGTGGCCAAGGAAGCCATCCGAAGCTACAAGCTCTAGATAGCAAGTGGCCAAGGAAGCCATCCAAAGCTACAAGCTCCAGATAGCAAGTGGTCAAGGAAGCCATCCAAAGCTATAATCTCTAGATAGCAAGTGGCAAAGGAAGCTATCCAAAGCTACAAGCTCTAGATAGCAAGTGGCCAAGGAAGCCATCCAAAGCTACAAGCTCTAGATAGCAAGTGGCCAAGGAAGCCATCCAAAGCTATAATCTCTAGATAGCAAGTGGCCAAGGAAGCTATCCAAAGCTACAAGCTCTAGATAGCAAGTGGCCAAGGAAGCCATCCAAAGCTACAAGCTCTAGATAGCAAGTGGCCAAGGAAGCTATCCAAAGCTACAAGCTCCAGATAGCAAGTGGCCAAGGAAGCCATCCAAAGCTACAATCTCCAGATAGCAAGTGTCCAAGGAAGCCATCCAAAGCTACAAGCTCCAGATAGCAAGTGGCCAAGGAAGCCATCCAAAGCTACAAGCTCCAGATAGCAAGTGGCCAAGGAAGCTATCCAAAGCTACAAGCTCTAGATAGCAAGTGGCCAAGGAAGCCACCCAAAGCTACAAGCTCTAGATTGCAAGTGGCCAAGGCTGCCTTCCAAAGCTACAAGCTCTAGATATCATGTGGCCAAGGAAGCCATCCAAAGCTACAAGCTCTAGATAGTAAGTGGCCAAGGCTGCCATCCAAAGCTACAAGCTCCAGATAGCAAGTGGCCAAGGAAGCCATCCAAAGCTACAAGATCTAGATAGCAAGTGGCCAAGGAAGCCATCCAAAGCTACAAGCTCTAGATAGCAAGTGACCAAGGCTGCCATCCAAAGCTATAAGCTCTAGATAGCAAGTGGCCAAGGCTGCCATCCAAAGCTACAAGCTCTAGATAGCAAGTGGCCAAGGAAGCCATCCAAAGCTACAAGCTCCAGATAGCAAGTGGGAATCCCAATAATTGTTTCATCTACGCATAGTCCGCTGTATTTTTAAACACATTCACACTGCTAACGTTAACGCTCTCGTTAGATATTGTGTTCCATTCATTTATTGTCCTCTGTGAGTACTTGTCGTTAGATATTGTGTTCCATTCATTTATTGTCCTCTGTGAGTACTTGCCCATATCCAATCTACCTTGTTCTATAGTTAACTTTGCTTTTGCACCCAGCCTGTCTGACGAGCAGACTGCAGACAGATCTAGCATCGCCATATTGAGAGAATCGACCTAATTGGCATGTGCGCTTCAGTCTATTATTTGTTGGAAGGAACTGGCGCGGCTGACGCAAACAGTAGAACTGTTGATTGTTGGAATTGTATCATTTATCCAGACGTAACACTGTGTTGTTGCACCGAAATTTCTTCTTTACTGTCCGTTTCTGCTTAGAATATATCTCCATCTTACCCAACAAGGAGCTACGTGACCGCAGGTTTTTGCCAGGTTAAAAACATTACACAACTGTGTAGAGTTATTGATTCTGATGACGAATGACGACTGTAATAGCGGTTGTCATTCGCGTTAGTCGCGTTTTTATGAGTTAGAAATGAGGGTCATTACTCCGCGTTTCCTGGAATGATACATTTAGTATGGATTACTTTACTTGGCACGAAACCGGCACGAGGAAGGCGGGACACACGCCTGTTGTCCCGTCCGAATGACATACATTTTTAACAACCGACAACCTCGTGGTTGCCATCCAGTATCCATATTACAAATGATGACAACGATGATGTCAACAACTACATCGAAGACGACCTGTAGCTGCGTTACATTCGAACGCTCTATACAATGTATAGTGTTCCGTGTGTGCTTGTCGTAAAGAACATGCGTGTTATATCGCACTGATGTTGATTTTTATCGATGCAGGTATCTTCATCATCATCATCACCATCATACCGTCAACCATTCCATCCAGCACATCCCGTTGAACTCTTTCTTGTCTGGTCATGTGACCAAACATTTTACTTTGTGTTTCTGTGCTAATGAAGAGTTGCTGTTGTATTCCAATCCAGTTTATGCGAAATATTCTTCTTAGACACCACATCTCGAATGCTTTCTGCTGGCGTCTTTTGAAAATCGTCCCCGTGTCTGCAGCACTGGGTATCTCTATAATATAGCATATTTTTAAGGTTGTGTAGCGAGTACCAGCAAATAATCATTTATCCAAATTCCATCATTCGTTATCTTCCAATAGTCCGCCCCTTTCACGTATCAGTCAGTTTTATTTAAACACTTATTCACGCTACCCACAATTCCGTAGTCAGCAGGTAATTTGTCCTACTTTTTATTGTCGCCGCCATGAGCAGACGGACCACTGTTTATTTTATTAATCGAATTTGTATTTTAGCATTTTATAAAATAAAGTATGTTAATATTTATTATTTCCATCATTATTTTCTTTTGTTCTCCGGAAAATCAAAGCACAAGTTGCTCCTC
>OY759271.1:36509526-36582026 GCA_963662155.1 Lamellibrachia columna | reverse complement strand
ACATTCGCAGAAACAGCAGCCGCGGAATAACTAAATTAATGGCCTGTGCATTTCCTCATAACGGACTTTGTTTCATAACGGCAACACAGGTACGATATGTTTGCGCGCCACTTAAGGAATTGTGCTATTTTCGCGACTCTGTAACGTCCGTTAAAACCCCCAGCGGCTTGATGTAAACTATCAGTGTTGTCACCGTTTTTGTTTTGATGTGTTGAACGTATACGCAACAAATGGGCCCCGAAATTAGCGTTCAGAAACACAGGGAAAGAGAGCGAGACGGGACGTCTTTGTGGCTACACCACCAGGAGTCGGTTTCAACGACAATCTCCCATGCTATGCAGCAACGCCATCGCCATTAACACGTTTAATGCGTGTTATCAATGCGAAACATTGAAGAAACTTCTCGAGAAAGCAATAAGACGTAGGCCCTACCTATCACATTACTACAACTGTAGCGGCAGTACTTGGACTGCATCATTGTTTTTCCTTCTCGGAACGTCGTGCAACAGCGGTACTAAATCAACGCGACACGACAAGGCGTCCCGTTAATCCTAGTCAAGGCACTAGTGCAAGCGGCCGTCAGTCTTGAACGGGTTAGCTGGCACCGGCTGGCCTTGCATGCAATTAGCGTCTTCTTCGATTAATGTATGTGCTTAGGTGTATGCAGCACAGATGGCGCCGATTTTACAATGTTAGGTTAGCACGATGATCGTATTGACATCGTACACGGCAACAAAATGTAAAATGGTTTCTTTGCGAAGTGGACGCCACTTTCGATGAACGATCAAATGTTGTTGACAGAACTAAATTAGCATATCGGTGCCTGGTAGTCACGTCAATATTTTACAGTACGTACACTGACCCGCTTCCCAAGGACAGAATGATGACGGAGATTAAAGCTAGTTAACTGTGTTAAACGTAGTATAATTATTTGCTGGGCAGTTGGACAAATGGAGTTCATATTGATGAGTTTTAATTCCATTGTGGCAAGTTACTTGTTCAGCAGTTCCAAATGATCACCGTCTCAACCCTAAACACCGACAACAAACACACACGGAAATGGGACACGCGGAAAAAGCAATTTCAGACTCTCCAGATCTGTCAGTGTTTCCAACCAGTGAACATTGGGTCTTTCTTTTTGGCCGAGTAGTTCATGGAAACACCGGACGGATCCTATTAACTGTCATGACATGGTCGACCCAGAAACGTCAGTGTGGGTGTCCATGCAAGCTATATCCGGAGGACTCGTCAGTAACACGAGCACTTGACGCAAGTCCTGAGAAGGAGGATCTGATATTTGGACATCCCGACGGGCCGTGAAAAAACTATGGTGATGTTGTGTTGCGCTGAATTATTTAATAATTTAATCGGTGGCACATTTAATGGCTTGTTGTTGTCGTTACATTATGCAGTCAGTTGAGGTGATGAACAACGTTTTTCACGACAGCACATCGGAGCTCCGGGTTGATGTGTCTTCACAGCACACATGGTTGAGGCGAACCCAAACTAAGAACCAACTTGTGACAGGGGCCGTTCCATCGACTCAAGGGCCGGTATAGCACGATACGATCTTAACAATTAGATATTGTACCCTTTCTTTGCACACAGAAAAGATGTTTAATGCCGATTTCCTACCGCATGTGGGTGCGAATTGACCTCCTCTTGGGTACTATGGTGGGCAACATGGAATGGAAGAAATTAAACAGGCTTTGACATATGAGCAAGCGGACTCGCCCCGATTTCGACCCTCTTCTAATTCACTCCAAGTACCTTCGGGAGCTAATGGTGGTGATTTATCATCAGTCTTGGTCAACCGAGCTAAACAAACAAGGAATTAAATAAAGTTTGTCCCAGTTACTACAACACCTTCGATTTGCGCAAAAATACGTTGTTGCTGTTCTCCTCCTTTTCCATGTAGTGCAGGGAGAGGCAGGCACCGATACCAGTCGTCGATTTATGTTTCCCCTTCTTCTTCATAACTAGTCCCGTTTTACTACCGTCTCCACCAATCGTCTCCACTCCCCTCTATCCCTCGCCCTCATTCTCCATTCCTCTCCCACTCCCACTAAATCTACCTTCACGCAGTCCTCCGTGTTGTGTTGTTTATTAATCAACGCAATCCACGCCTATACAACTGTTGCCACAAACATATCATATTGCACCTCGGTGGTTGCATAATCGGCTGCACAGGCTGGTGGTATTTACAAATGTCTTCTATGGTTTAAACCAGTGGTAGACAGACACCGCTGGTGATGCGAGATCGGTACCAAGTTCAGCCGCAGCTGCGCCAGCCGGCACGATACGACAACCTTGACTTAGGGCGGATATCAAGGTGACACCGCAGCGCGTCTGTCGGCGGTCCGCGGCCATATATCCGCGTCACAAGCACAAGCGCAGCCGCAACTGTTGGGCAATACGTCAATCTTCGCCCGAACGAGAGGAGGCGCTCAGCGCACGAGTGGCTGTGACGGTTTCTCTATCACAAGATAGCTTATCTGCGAATTGGCTAGCGCACCACGCCGTTCTGGACAGCCATGTAAACGCGAGATCGTTTTTTAGAAAACTCCTCAAAGATTGATTAAATTTGATCATTACAAAATTGCATTTTCATGTTTCCGCAGTTAGCGTGACGAGGCAGGCGGTGGGGGATATTGTCCAATGAACTAATAATTATTCCTTTCACCAACACAATTACTGACGTGTTCTGTATGTATAAAATTGGATCATTCCAGTGTAAACTGTGCAAAAAAATATAACAATCAATCGTGAACACGAGTCGTTGTAACGTTGGCACGCTGCGGTCAACTTTGGAAAGATAGCAAATGTTATAAACACGCGGACCATAAATATATCTTGGGAGCTGCGTTATTGCGTCGTGATATAACCGTGTTTCTGACCACACAAACGAACTGCATGTAGTAGCACAAATGTGTGAACACAACAACAACATCATGAAGGTGGCGCTGAGTTCTTTACGACTCGCAATGCTTTGTTCATTTCGCAGCTATACGACCACTTCTCACCTACAACTTTACCCGTTGTTATTCCAGAGAAAACATGTTTTACGAAAACATGTCACTCTGGCGGCAGATTGCGCCACGCAGCTTGATTTATGGGTACGTTGTAACTTTCCCCCCAAAGGTTATATAAGCTTGCAACGCTACGCGGCGCGATTAATACGGATCGGATTAGGTGGGCGAGAAGCCAATCCTCGCCCACTGATGTGTTGGTTTCCACGATGATTAGATCATCACTGGCGGAGGATTAAGGCTTCAGCAGAGATGGAGCGGTAATACAAAACGTATTGCTAAACGGCATCGAAAATGGTCATAGGCCTAATTCCTCAGTACATATGAACTGTGTGCTACGGAAATGAAGATGTATATTTGATGTAAGCCATTTGATCACTGGGTGGTTGATATGACGACATTATATGTGTTATTTCCACACACTACTGGACTTTAAAATGGTGTAGACTTTAAAATGGTGTATCATTAGATACAGGAACAAGATAATTTAATCGTAAACTTGATAGGAATATTAAAACTGTATTTATATTTCGTCAGTCCGGAGTTTTACTAATGTTTTACATTATCTAACAGTGACTGCGACGTTTATGAAACACTAATAATATAATACTATTTTGATTAGCCAGCACATAGTCAAGACACTCCCTCGTCCACGACACTGAAGCAGGTCGTCATGGCGGTCTCTGTACTGTTGCAGTTGTCGAGACAAGACACTCAAGTTCCTCGAGAGCAACCCCTTCCAGATCGCGTTGTGTCTTCTTGTCCTCGCTGACGCTGGCATCGTCATCTGTGAGATCCTCATGGACTTGCACGCTACCAGAGGTAAAGTTCGCACCCGCAACGCATTAACAGTACTCGTACTGATATTATGGTTACGCATAGAAGATAGTAGTTGTGGTGCTGATGGTGGTAGTTGTTCTAGTTGTTCCAGCACTCGGCAATGTTCTGTTAACTGACCACTCTGTAAGCTGAGGTTACTACAATCGCATGGTGTTTCGAGATCTTATTCAACTAGCCAGCTCAGAATATTATCGCCAAGCTGACCTTTTTATATGCTGGCTGGTCTGGTCACTGCCAGGGGCTTGTCGTCCTCAATGGTGCTTTTACGTCCCCAATTAAATGAAATGGGACCGACATTAACGTGACCACCCGAGTCACGAGAGATAATTAGTCTCCAATGTTGAGAGCCAGGTTTTTACACCAAACATACCCATGCCCGGTCCGGGTCTTGAACGAAGAACTTAGAGTAAAGCGTATGTGCTACCTACTACCAACACTACCAAAAAAGCATTTCTTCTGCACCTAAGTTCTCGGACACCAAGCTCTGGTGGTGGTGGTTGTTGTTGTTATGGTGGTTGTGGTGATGGTGGTGGTGTTGATGGTGGTAGTGGTGGTGGTGGTGGTGGTGATGGTGATGATGGTGATGGTGGTGGTGGTGGTGGTGGTGTTGATGGTGGTGGGGGTGGTGGTGGTGGTGGTGGTGATGGTGGTGGTGATGGTGGTGGTGGTGGTGGTGGTGGTGGTGGTGGTGGTGGTGGTGGTGGTGGTGGTGGTGGTGGTGGTTGTGGTGATGGTAGTTGTGGTGATGGTGGTGATGGTGATGGTGGTGGTGGTCGTCGTGGTCGTGGTCGTGTTAGTTTGAGTGCATATCTTGTCATCAACCACTGCGTCAACGCACACTACACACGACTATGAGGATATCCTGTCCCAGTGGTGTGCATTTATCGGTACATCTGTTAGCAGTAAAAGAAACGTGGAAAAGTTTATACATTTGTGAATGAATGCACACTGTTAAAAAGTTAACAAGATTGCCATCCAAGGAGGACAGTAGTCATGCATCCGGACAACATAACCTTGCAGTGGAGTCTACCAAATGTTTGTTGGTGGTTTACAGAACTACAAGGTCTACTGACTCATAATATGCATAATGCCATCCTGGCATCCTTTGGAATTTGAAATAACCAAGATGGCCGCCGTTGTAGTGATAAATGTAGAATTGATCATAATTTCAATTTTAAATAGTCATTTTGTGTGTATAAATATATGTTTTTGTATCGAAGGATTCCAATGGGAAACTTGGATATCTTTCTAAAGTGAGAATTATGTGACATGTGACATAATAGGACAGTTTGATAAGGTTCTTCATAAAATGCGGTCCTCACAGGAAATTAAGAAAACCTTTTTTGGTATTGGTGTATCGCAACTGTTGAAAGCATATAAATTACTGGTGAATCATCATGCGTGATAGATACATAGAGTAACGGGAGTAGTGTAGCAAGTAGAATAGATACACAGAGTAACGGGGGTAGTGTAGCAAGTAGAATAGATACACAGAGTAACGGGAGTAGTGTAGCAAGTAGAATAGATACATAGAGTAACGGGAGTAGTGTAGCAAGTAGAATAGATACAAAGAGTAACGGGAGTAGTGTAGCAAGTAGAATAGATACATAGAGTAATGGGAGTAGTGTAGCAATTAGAATACTCCGGTAGGCCCTATTTGTTTCTGGGACACTTTAATGTTTGTTTTCTTCATAAATGCTCAGCCAACGTATGTTCAAGAAACGTCTTTGCTTGAGAATGCCACAACCGTTTTTGATACAGTTATCACTTTGGAACGTTTTGAATGACAGACATATAATACAACATACACAATACTATAATAGAATACGTTGCTCCTCCACATTACCACGGGTAATTTTCACATGTCATAGGTTGGAAATGCATAGGTAAACTACATATGCCAAATCATTGTCCGAAGACGATTAGCGTTAAACATGTACAAAGGCGTGCAGCGAACAAATTTCCCAGTTTCTCCAAGCTAACATACCCGCAGCGGCTAACGGGCCTATGTGCTGTAGAGTTCTTGGTGATACGACTGACGTGACGTGTAAGATTATGACTGAAGTGTATGACCCTAAAGCGACGTGAGAAATGCTCGTGAAATATTAGTAGTCGGTGAAGAATGGCGCCATTAAAGAAAGGTCGCACTGCAATAGCCGCATGCAATGAATCTGTGAACGCATTCATCACGGACAATGAAGTAATGCCAATAAAGTCACAACTCAGAAGAGCACGTGTGAGTAGCTACTCGTACTTTGTTGACGTCACTACAGAGACATGCTGGTCGACGCAAAGTGAGATCCGACGACAAAATACCAATATGGCTGCTGAGACGGTAATTGACGCCGGTTTGTCGTTGACACTGATTCGACGTGCACTCGGCAATAATCTGCGTGGACGAGTCGCTCGTTCGATGTACATATGAGATTAAGGTCAGCATAGCGCCCGAATCAACATTTACCAAAAGATGGTTACGATGTTTGATGCTTCGCTGCGTCTGAGCACGGCTCAGTAATGGGGAACGTGCCGATCAAGATTGGCGAGATAAATGCCGCGTCGGCCTATCTAGAATGTAACGGAGGTCTCGTCCGGAGGTGTATGTAACGTTGACGTCGACGTCTTGTTGAGCATTTTTGTATAACTTTTTCTCAACGACACGCTGCAGATGTTTCCTTTTTGCCTTCTCCTTGATCACAGCAACGTCACGTTTCCCATCAATGATGGTAATGACGAAACGAGATAAACACTCACACTCGCATCTGGTTAATTTAAACAACCAATAGTTTCATTGAGTGTATTCACATGCCTGTGTCTGCGTGTGTGGGCCAGTACACTTGACACACGTGTGTGAGCGCTAAAGGGCATGCGTACTTGAGTTGACGTGAATATAGCTGAATTGATAAATGATTGTAAACTCGTGGATATGTTTCTTACATGCAAAGACGCAGCTGATATATCAGACAGTTTCAGCCACGTGATCCTAACCAAGAACGTATCTCAACACTAGGCCATGATGCAGTTTCGGCTATAAGTTTGTTGTGGTCATCACTTTGCTTAGTTTCCTTAGTTATTTTTAAATGTGTGAGGATCAAGACTACTCTTACTTATTCGACTCAGTATTCTTGCGTTTTAACAAGTTTAAGATTTAACAAGACAATATTTAACAAGACTGTCGTCTAAGGCAAAGGTCCATATGGCAAGTGGACAAGGAAGCCATTGGTTTATCGAGAGTCCAACCACGTTTCCATCTATGTGTAACCCGCCCTCCTGAGATATATGTCAACCTTGTTTTTAAACTTATTCATGCTGCTGGCATTTACATAATATGTAGAGAATGTGTGCCATTCATTCATTGGCCTCTGTGAGAACGCGTACTTCCTGATATCCCATCTACACTGATCCTTTACTAATGTTTCCTCATGTCCTCTAGTTCTACTATCTTTCTGGAGTGAGACAAACTTATTTCTATCAATATATTCATACACCTCCAATATCTTAAAAAACTTCAATTTGATCGTCTCTTAATCTACTTGTCTCTAGGGTTGTTAATCCACATTCTTTTAGGCGTTCTTCATAACTAAGGTCTCTCAGTTCTGGAATCATTTTAGTTGCTCTCCTCTGTATTCGTTCAAGTGTATCTATATCCTTCTTACGATATGGTCTCCCCGCTTTTATACAGTATTCTAAATGAGGCATAACTTTGCTTAATACGTAGGTATAATTAGCTCTTTTCCGTATATGTTATATTTCTCCTGATCAACCCAAGAATTTAGTTACCCTTTGAACCTGCAATACTGCACTGTTCTGAAACTTACATGTCAGCACTTACATGTCAGTGTGAGTGTTGTCCTTTTCGTTTACGCTAGTTCCTAGAACAGTATCTTTTATAGTTTACATCCAAGTTCCCGTGTCTTGTAGTCATTTACATTTCCCAAAATTGAATAGCATCTACCATTTTTCAGACCATTTAGCTAATTTGTCTAGATCGTTTTGGAAATGTTGTTTATCACCATAATTTTTACTCTTTCTAAACACTTTTGTGTCATCCGCAAATTTCAGTACGTTGCGCGTTACATTATCGTCCAAGTTATTGACATATTAAGAATAATAAAGGTCCTAATACTGTAGATAATATCTACTGGTGACCCCTCGTCTATCCACAAACATAACATGTTTGTTAAGCATGACCTCACTTTTAGGAATCCATGTTTAGTTAAATTGAATACTTTATGCTTTACAAGGAAGTCCACCATATGGTATTTAATTACCCTTTCTACTAATTTACAAATCACTGATGCTAAGCTCACTGGTCTTTGATTATCTGACTTATTTCTCGAACACTTTTTAAATATTCTCGAACACTTTTTAAATAATGGTATGATGGTTGCTTCTTTCCATTCAAAAGGAACCACTTCCTCTCTTAATGACAATGATATTCTTGCTATAAGTCGGTGTGTAGTGGAAATTTTTAATTTTATATTATAACTACATTGGTAAAGATTATAATGTTAGTACATAATAGCAAAATATACGCTAATTGCAAACGCAATGTTGTTCATTGCAAAATGTAGACACATCAGACTTCATAATATTTCTTTCTGCGGTGTAGTGCACTTCTGATGAATCCACACAGAGATATTTAAAGGTTTCTCCTTTATTCTGCGTATTCGTCGGTCCGACTACTCGCAAGAAATGGTGCATTTCGCACACACTACACATGTCTACCGCAATTTAAAATAATTGTGTTCTGTATAAAACATGTTTAATGTAATTTTACATTGCATCAGAAGACGAACACCTGATCATTATGTCATTCACAGAATAGGTGATTCACAAAGAGTTGGCCAATGCCAGGGAACGGAATGGATAATTAAATCAGCAATGTGTCTGGTGCAGAGAATACAAATGTACGTTTATATTATTATAAGGATGAAATCAGTGAAACAAGCAACAATCAGATTTCTACATTTCTATAACAGCACAATATTTTGACTTAAACGCAAAGTCTATATTGACCCATCGTTGAAATCTGGGAGGTTGTACATATCGTTGTCATCTGGGAGGTTGTACATATCGTTGTCATCTGGGAGGTTGTACATATCGTTGTCATCTGGGAGGTTGTACATATCGTTGTCATCTGGGAGGTTGTACATATCGTTGTCATCTGGGAGGTTGTACATATCGTTGTCATCTGGGAGGTTGTACATATCGTTGTCATCTGGGAGGTTGTACATATCGTTGTCATCTGGGAGGTTGTACATATCGTTGTCATCTGGGAGGTTGTACATATCGTTGTCATCTGGGAGGTTGTACATATCGTTGTCATCTGGGAGGTTGTACATATCGTTGTCATCTGGGAGGTTGTACATATCGTTGTCATCTGGGAGGTTGTACATATCGTTGTCATCTGGGAGATTGTAAATATCGTTGTCATCTGGGAGGTTGTACATATCGTTGTCATCTTGGAGGTTGTACATATCGTTGTCATCTGGGAGGTTGTACATATCGTTGTCATCTGGGAGGTTGTACATATCGTTGTCATCTGGGAGGTTGTACATATCGTTGTCATCTGGGAGGTTGTACATATCGTTGTCATCTGGGAGGTTGTACATATCGTTGTCATCTGGGAGGTTGTACATATCGTTGTCATCTGGGAGGTTGTACATATCGTTATCATCTGGGAAGTTGTACATATCGTTGTCATCTGGGAGGTTGTACATATCGTTATCATCTTGGATGTTGTACATATCGTTGTCATCTGGGAGGTTGTACATATCGTTGTCATCTGGGAGGTTGTACATATCGTTATCATCTGGGAGGTTGTACATATCGTTGTCATCTGGGAGGTTGCACATATCGTTGTCATCTGGGAGGTTGTACATATCGTTATTATCTGGGAGGTTGTACATATCGTTGTCATCTGGGAGGTTGTACATATCATTATCATCTGGGAGGTTGTACATATCGTTGTCATCTGGGAGGTTGTACATATCGTTGTCATCTGGGAGGTTGTACATATAGTTGTCATCTGGGAGGTTGTACATATCATTGTCATCTGGGAGGTTGTACATATCGTTGTCATCTGGGAGGTTGTACATATCGTTGTCATCTGGGAGGTTGTACATATCGTTGTCATCTGGGAGGTTGTACATATCGTTGTCATCTGCGAGGTTGTACATATCGTTGTCATCTGGGAGGTTGTACATATCGTTGTCATCTGGGAGGTTGTACATATCGTTGTCATCTGGGAGGTTGTACATATCGTTGTCATCTGGGAGGTTGTACATATCGTTGTCATCTGGGAGGTTGTACGTATCGTTGTCATCTGGGAGATTGTACATATCGTTGTCATCTGGGAGGTTGTACGTATCGTTGTCATCTGGGAGGTTGTACATATCGTTGTCATCTGGGAGATTGTACATATCGTTGTCATCTGGGAGGTTGTAAATATCGTTGTCATCTGGGAGGTTGTACATATCGTTGTCATCTGGGAGGTTGTACATATCGTTGTCATCTGGGAGATTGTATATATCGTTGTCATCTGGGAGGTTGTACATATCGTTGTCATCTGGGAGGTTGTACATATCGTTGTCATCTGGGAGGTTGTACATATCGTTGTCATCTGGGAGGTTGTACATATCGTTGTCATCTGGGAGGTTGTACATATCGTTGTCATCTGGGAGGTTGTACATATCGTTGTCATCTGGGAGGTTGTACATATCGTTGTCATCTGGGAGGTTGTACATATCGTTGTCATCTGGGAGGTTGTACATATCGTTGTCATCTGGGAGGTTGTACATATCGTTATTATCTGGGAAGTTGTACATATCGTTGTCATCTGGGAGGTTGTACATATCGTTGTCATCTGGGAGGTTGTACATATCGTTATTATCTGGGAAGTTGTACATATCGTTGTCATCTGGGAGGTTGTACATATCGTTATCATCTGGGATGTTGTACATATCGTTGTCATCTGGGAGGTTGTGCATATCGTTGTCATCTGGGAGGTTGTACATATCGTTATCATCTGGGAGGTTGTACATATCGTTGTCATCTGGGAGGTTGTACATATCGTTGTCATCTGGGAGGTTGTACATATCGTTGTCATCTGGGAGGTTGTACATATCATTGTCATCTGGGAGGTTGTACATATCGTTGTCATCTGGGAGGTTATACATATCGTTGTCATCTGGGAGGTTGTACATATCGTTGTCATCTGGAAGGTTGTACATATCGTTGTCATTTTGGGAGGTTGTACATATCGTTATTATCTGGGAGGTTGTACATATCGTTGTCATCTGGGAAGTTGTACATATCGTTGTCATCTGGGAGGTTGTACATATCGTTGTCATCTGGGAGGTTGTACATATCGTTGTCATCTGGGTGGTTGTACATATCGTTGTCATCTGGGAGGTTGTACATATCATTGTCATTTTGGGAGGTTGTACATATCGTTATTATCTGGGAAGTTGTACATATCGTTGTCATCTGGGAGGTTGTACATATCGTTGTCATCTGGGAGGTTGTACATATCGTTGTCATCTGGGAGGTTGTACATATCGTTGTCATCTGGGAGGTTGTACATATCGTTGTCTTCTGGGAGATTGTACATATCGTTGTCATCTGGGAGGTTGTACATATCGTTGTCATCTGGGAGGTTGTACATATCGTTGTCATCTGGGAGGTTATACATATCGTTGTCATCTGGGAGGTTGTACATATCGTTGTCATCTGGGAGGTTGTACATATCGTTGTCATCTGGGAGGTTGTACATATCGTTGTCATCTGGGAGGTTGTACATATCGTTGTCATCTGGGAGGTTGTACATATCGTTGTCATCTGGGAGGTTGTACATATCGTTGTCATCTGGGAGGTTGTACATATCGATGTCATCTGGGAGATTGTACATATCGTTGTCATCTGGGAGGTTGTACGTATCGTTGTCATCTGGGAGGTTGTACATATCGTTGTCATCTGGGAGATTGTACATATCATTGTCATCTGGGAGGTTGTAAATATCGTTGTCATCTGGGAGGTTGTACATATCGTTGTCATCTGGGAGGTTGTACATATCGTTGTCATCTGGGAGATTGTATATATCGTTGTCATCTGGGAGGTTGTACATATCGTTGTCATCTGGGAGGTTGTACATATCGTTGTCATCTGGGAGGTTGTACATATCGTTGTCATCTGGGAGGTTGTACATATCGTTGTCATCTGGGAGGTTGTACATATCGTTGTCATCTGGGAGGTTGTACATATCGTTGTCATCTGGGAGGTTGTACATATCGTTGTCATCTGGGAGGTTGTACATATCGTTGTCATCTGGGAGGTTGTACATATCGTTATTATCTGGGAAGTTGTACATATCGTTGTCATCTGGGAGGTTGTACATATCGTTGTCATCTGGGAGGTTGTACATATCGTTATTATCTGGGAAGTTGTACATATCGTTGTCATCTGGGAGGTTGTACATATCGTTATCATCTGGGATGTTGTACATATCGTTGTCATCTGGGAAGTTGTACATATCGTTGTCATCTGGGAGGTTGTACATATCGTTGTCATCTGGGAGGTTTTACATATCGTTGTCATCTGGGAGGTTGTAAATATCGTTGTCATCTGGGAGATTGTAAATATCGTTGTCATCTGGGAGGTTGTACATATCGTTGTCATCTGGGAGGTTGTACATATCGTTGTCATCTGGGAGATTGTACATATCGTTGTCATCTGGGATGCTGTACATATCATTGTCATCTGGGAGGTTGTAAATATCGTTGTCATCTGGGAGGTTGTACATATCGTTGTCATCTGGGAGGTTGTAAATATCGTTGTCATCTGGGATGCTGTACATATCGTTGTCATCTGGGAGGTTGTACATATCGTTGTCATCTGGGAGGTTGTACATATCGTTGTCATCTGGGAGGTTGTAAATATCGTTGTCATCTGGGAGGTTGTACATATCGTTGTCATCTGGGATACTGTACATATCGTTGTCATCTGGGAGGTTGTACATATCGTTTTCATCTGGGAGGTTGTTCATATCGTTGTCATCTGGGAGGTTGTAAATATCTTTGTCATCTGGGAGGTTGTACATATCGTTGTCATCTGATAGGTTGTACATATCGTTGTCATTTTGGGAGGTTGTACATATCGTTATTATCTGGGAAGTTGTACATATCGTTGTCATCTGGGAGGTTGTACATATCGTTGTCATCTAGGAGGTTGTACATATCGTTGTCATCTGGGAGGTTGTACATATCGTTGTCATCTGGGAGGTTGTACATATCGTTATCATCTGGGATGTTGTACATATCGTTGTCATCTGGGAGGTTGTACATATCTTTGTCATCTGGGAGGTTGTACATATCGTTGTCATCTGGGATGCTGTACATATCGTTGTCATCTGGGAGGTTGTACCTATCATTGTCATCTGGGAGGTTGTACATATCGTTGTCATCTGGGAAGTTGTAAATATCATTGTCATATGGGAAGTTGTACATATCGTTGTCATCTGGGAGGTTGTACATATCGTTGTCATCTGGGAGGTTGCAAATATCGTTGTCATCTGGGAGGTTGTACATATCGTTGTCATCTGGGATGCTGTACATATCGTTGTCATCTGGGAGATTGTACATATCATTGTCATCTGGGAGGTTGTAAATATCGTTGTCATCTGGGAGGTTGTAAATATCGTTGTCATCTGGGAGGTTGTACATATCGTTGTCATCTGGGAGGTTGTAAATATCGTTGTCAACTGGGAGATTGTACATATCGTTGTCATCTGGGATGCTGTACATATCGTTGTCATCTGGGAGGTTGTAAATAGCGTTGTCATTTGGGAGGTTGTAAATAATTATCATTGTCATCTGGAGGTTGCACCCTCCATCCTGCTGTATTTACTGTCAGTGCGTAAAACGCTTCTGTCAACAGCGAAAGCCCAGCGTCGTTTCTGATCTGGTCACTCCACCTGTTCAGTGTCCTTTGAAGTCTTGCTTGAATGCTTTGTTCACAATGACATAAGTGCCCAGACCAACGGAGCATTATGTGTCTGATAACATGGATGTAATAATAATAATAATAATGATAATACAGCATTTTGTTTCTGCGCCATATATCTGGCAGCTGTGGCCATTCAGAGGCGCATTACAATAAAACACATTTATAAATGAGTTTTAAATAAATAATATATATGACTGCGGAGTATAAAGCATTAAAATAGTATTAAAATAAATAAATAAGAAAAAAATACACAATATAAAAGTAAACAATTAATAATAATAGTTAAAAGTGAATACTAAATTGAACAAAAGATTTAGGAGAGGGGTGTGACAAACTATATTATACTAATATATGAGTTAGTAACACAACCTGCAACAGATAGATAGTTTGCCACTTGGATCACTGGGATAACAGCGTGGCCAGCAGCAAACTCATCGAGTCAACAGAGTGCACGAAGCGATCAAAATAAGACGAGAGCCCCAAACAACATAGATATATACAAACATAGATATATACAAATATAGATATATACAAACATAGATATATAAAAACATAGATATATACAAACATAGATATATACAAACATAGATATATACAAACATAGATATATACAAACATAGATATATACAAATATAGATATATACAAACATAGATATATACAAACATAGATATATACTAACATAGATATATACAAACATAGATATATACAAACATAGATATATACAAACATAGATATATACAAACATAGATATATACAAACATAGATATATACAAACATAGATAGGGCCTGCAAACTCTCAAGTATGAGTGATGACCTGCTGGGAATTACATTGCCATATGTCAGCTTGATGGAATCTGCATTACCTAGCAGGAGAAACGTTACCGAGGGAGTTGTATTTTACTGTATTGTACTTGCTGTATTTATTGTTTGACTTATAACACATAATGATCCTACCTTGGAAACATGTACTGGGAAATGTTCAGCAATAGTATTGTGACACATGACAGGAGACAATGCACTTTCAGTGTCACACGGAACAGCCAGAACACACCCGAAACAAAATTGTCATCAATGGAGGTCATTTAATAAGTCATACAACACAAATCGAATTAGTGCGTTTTTTTATGCTGACCTCCGCTTTCGTTTTTAGGTAATATAATGTTGTCAGTAACTTTCGTTTGGTAACTGAAATAATAATAAGAATGGTGCAGTGCAAATATTAGATTAATTTTATAAAGTCAATTTCTTCCGCTAACCGCTTTTGGATTTTCGACCAATAATAGCTCCATGTCTTCGTTGAATAAAATATGACAGTAAACGCGGGTGGCACTCGTTGAAACAACATAGCCCAGCAGGCACAAAGTGCAAATGATAGCGTTCCTACAAGAAGAGATAGAAAATGTCATTCTTAATGGGAATGATCCGCGACTGCGAGGGAGACAACACGATCTCAACTATCCAGCTGTTCTTTTACGTGTTCCACTTTTTGTTAGATCAAATGATACAAACGTGTTGATTTCGTGGAACATCGAGGGACGCTCTCATCTATCATTTAGAAGGTCAATACTGGTTGACACATTCACAGAACTACCGACACAACCTGTTCCATCAACACAAATGTCGTCACGACCCCGTGTGTTCGATTCCCAAACTGTTTATCTTGTGTCTTAGCTCCGGGGGCGAAATAAGCATTTTTCAGTATACATTGATATTTAATTTAACTTAGATCTGTACGGTATAGTCGAATTCCTTTCTCTTTGCACTTCTAATATTGTGAGTTTGTCATTATTCAAGCCTACTCGGGAAGTTAGGCAGCTCAACATTAGATTGGTTATTTCTCTTGCCTTGCTGCATGGGTTGAAGTTGACTTTAGCAATGATTTCCATAATCGTGAGATAGTTATCGAAAACAGGAACATCATTGATTCATATCATTCTATTATATCATTGCACAGAAAAGGAAATTACGAACGTTTGTAGAACATTGATTGTATTAACATTAGATTACTAGATTTTCTTATAAATGTTAACATATGCTATTCATTCAAAAAGGAAATAAAAGTAAAACAGTCACTGGTGCTGCCTTGTATGTCTTTGTAGTGAGGTTGTGTGTCAAACTTAGTTGCTAATCAAAATCGGTACGCTGTTTGCCAGATTTATTGAAGACTAACGTTCTGCCAACCCAAGTGGATTAGTAATATATTCGATCGAAACCGTCTTTGTATTCCTGGTAACTGCTATGTCTTTGCAGGACAATATCGAGAAGCAACGTCGGATTTAATGAAAGCTATGGACTTCTTTAAGACGAAATTCGCCGATGACTTTGAAGACTATGGCGAAGTGTCCATACCAGATATGATAGAGATACTGCGGCAGAAATACACGCACAACGACACCACGAGAAACAACGACCATCTTAAACGACAACATTACGCGAAAGTAGGAAACTTCAGCGAAAATTTAACAAAACACACCCTGCTGAAACTCTGCAGTAAAACGGAGAGTATCGAAATAGAATTACCCCAACACTTGACATACGATAATACAAATGAAACTGACGGTGTAGGCGGTCAGACAAAGACATATAGAGACGTTCGGGGTGCAAATCGGGTAAATGATACCGGATATAACGATGGAGCGACGACGTTGCGAACCAAATACGTCGTCAAAGCTCACCGCTCGGAGTCGGAGGAGGTGTTCGAGATTGCACATATTCTGCACTACTGTAGCATAGCTATACTGGGCGTGTTTGTAATACAGGTAAGTGAACGTTTGTAATACAGGTAAGTGAACGTTTGTAATACAGGTAAGTGAACGTTTGTAATACAGGTAAGTGAACGTTTTCGTTCATTTCGTTGTTACATTGCATTTCGTATACAAACTACTCTCAGTTGGTTGTTATATAATTTGTACGTGCATGGCTTATGTGGTATGATTTCTAATGTTAATGCCATTCCTTCCGGTTGCAGCTGTTCATGAAGATAATTGGGTTCGGCCGAGCGTTCTTCCATATGAAAATGGAGGTAGGTCATGATAACCTCAACCCGCTGGCTGCGAGGCAAATATATTTTTGTCATAGAATTCCACTGACGAGAATGAGGAACTGATAATAGTAATGCAATCATCAACGTCTGGAATCGCAATAACTACATGTCATATACAGTGCACATGAACTCCGCTTAACAGAATAGCACATAATAGAATCGGCCGTTTTGAAGAATCAAACATATTGACTGGGGCTGAATCCTCCCGCTGTGTTAAAACGCGTCGGTTAATAGAATCAAATTGTTCTGGTCCGAAGTGATGCTATTAAGCGGAGTCCACTGTGTGTATTCCTCGGAAACGAATATTATATACGAATGTATATTAAAATACAATACGGTAAATATGTAATTACATTCGTTGTTATTATTATTGTTGTGGTCATCATGGAATTGAGTAGTAGTAGTAGTAGTAGTAGTAGTAGTAGTAGTAGTAGTAGTAGTAGTAGTAGTAGTAGTAGTAGTAGTAGTAGTAGTAGTAGTAGTAGTAGTAGTAGTAGTAGTAGTAGTAGTAGTAGTAGTAGTAGTAGTAGTAGTAGTAGTAGTAGTAGTCGTAGTAGTAGTAGTAGCCGCTGTAGCAGTAGTAATATAATTGACGCCAAATATAATCATACTACACGTTGTTATTTGTTCAGCTGTTCGACGCTGCTGTGATCCTGTCTTCCTTCGCGATGGACATCGTCTTCCTGGAGGGGATCGAGAGCACACAGGGCGAGGAAGCGGCCGCACTGCTCATCCTCTTCCTCCTTTGGCGAATACTCAGAGTCATCAATGGTAAATACGCTTTAACTAATATGTTTTGTTAACTCGTATTTTATATGTATTAGGATTGCTGTCTGGAATAAACGTATATTCTTGTTGTTACTGGTATTTTGTAATGTTACTACTGTTATTATTGCCATCGCTATTGTTATAGATATTGTAGTAGTAGTAGTAGTAGTAGTAGTAGTAGTAGTAGTAGTAGTAGTAGTAGTAGTAGTAGTAGTAGTAGTAGTAGTAGTAGTAGTAGTAGTAGTAGTAGTAGCAGTAGCAGTAGTAGTAGTAGTAGTAGCAGTAGCAGTAGCAGTAGCAGTAGCAGTAGCAGTAGCAGTAGCCGTAGCAGTAGCAGCAGCAGCAGTAGCACCAGCAGCAGCAGCAACTGTAGCACCAGCAGCAGCAGCAACTGTAGTAGCAGCAGCAACAGTAGGAGTAGCAGCAATACGTGTAACATCACCAGTAGCAGCAGTAGCAGTAGCAACAGTAGCAGTAGCAACAGTACGTGTAGCATCAGCAGTAGCAACAGTAGCAGGCAGCAGTAAAATTTACATTTTATTTAATTAAAAAAATGCCGATATCCAATATTCACCTATATTGTTGTGACGTTGTTCATTGACGGGGTCTACATCTATTGTCACTTTTCATCTTAAAGTAGCAAATGACAGATATACGAATATTCATCATACCGCTTGGAAGTCATTGTATATATTTTAGCCAATCTATTTTTATTTATTTATTTAGATTATCAGTTTATGAGCGGTCATTTTCTTGCTTGGGCTTAGTATGAGCACACGCCGCTAGTCGAGTAAGCAAGGTATATAAAGACAGGCATTGAGCAAGCGCACGACACAAATCAGGTATCGCGTGATAAAACGACTAAATCATGAAACACGCGATACAAATCAAGCACGTTCACGTCTCGTTTCTCTTTTCTTCGATAATCCTTTTTTTTATAATCCGCGAGCTTATTGTATGGGAAAATTAAATTGATTCATTAATCAATTGTTCAAGTTTCAATTTCCGTTTCCGCACATAGTCTTGAGAAGGAGCTGGCCGGACGACACTGTCACCGGTTTGTTCAAACCACTCAAAACGTGAAACGCACAAAGTCAGACAATTATCGATCCCAAGGATTGATTTTACATTACGTCTACCTAGTTTGTTCTTTGTTCAAAAGCTCTTGTCAAACACACGATTTCAATAATGTTACGTCACGTCTACATTGTTTGTTCTTTGTTCAAAAGCTCTTATCAGACACACGATATCAATAAAATAATGAACCAATAAAAATGCCGCGGATGTGTGTTTAACCAAGTTTTTCGCAAATTGCTCTGTGAAGGGGTGTGGCAGGAAGTGGAAGGTGGGGTTCGCCCCTAGAACAGGTGGGAGATCAAATGGGAGGTTCGTCTCCAAAACTGGTGAGAGATCAGTTGGGAGGTTGTCCCCAAAATGGGTGGGAGATCAGATGGGAGGTTGTCCCCAAAATGGGTGGGAGATCAGATGGGAGGTTGACCCCCAAAACAGGTAGGATATCAGATGGGAGGTTGACCCCCAAAACAGGTAGGCTATCAGATGGGAGGTTGGCTCCCCAAAACAGGTAGGATATCAGATGGGAGGTTGGCCCCAAAACCAGGTGATGTGGAAGGTTTTTTTTACTAATTTTACCTCATGTTCTCTAGTTCTACTATCTTTCTTGAGTGAAAAAAACATATTTCTATCAATATTTTCATACCCATTCAATATCTAAATAACTTAAATCTGGTCTCCTCTAAACATCCTTGTTTCTGGAGTTGTTAAACCACAATCTTTCAGGCGTTCTTCATAACTAAGGTCTCAAATCGCATACAAAGAAAATGTCTGAGTAAACGACGCAATGTAGGACCCTGTCGACGCTGCGTGGGCACACTGCTCACGTGAAAACTCGGCAAAAACAGGTCAAGTCTTTGCTTGAGCTCATAGGTCGAATCATCTCAATATATTACGTTAACAAACGACACAAATCAAATAAACGTATTGCATGAACGAACGACGCACTTGAAGGAACGTATCCTATTCATGTCGATGTTTTTTTAAACCCGGAAATGTGTAGTATAAACTTGCGGAAAGGTTTGGCAGCTCATTTGATGTGCAAACATCTGTTATGTAACCACCACAACCTGGGGTGCGTCTGGTTAGCAACAGCGCCACTCGCCTAAGATCAAAATCAGAAATCAAAGCGCCGGGCGGTGCTGAGAAACGTCGTAACGGAGAAGTAATTCACAACCGCCTTTCGGGTTCAGATGGTACAACTTTTCTACGACGTCATCTAAATGCTGTTTCTGAACTAAATAAGAAAGTTGACAAGATGTAGTGTGCTAGCATAACATTGGCGTCGTAATTGATAGGTGTGTAAGACTATTATCTTTATAGGTCAAATACTAGCTGTCCACACAGTAATATACATTTTCACTAAACCGCTTCTGTGCATGTGGATGTGGATATGCAAAAGAGTGTTCATTCAGAAATTTAAACAGTTATAAAACAACATCGCAGCAATCAGAAAATCACTAAATATAGACGCCACTGTTTGTCATGCAAAGAGCGTGTCTTGGGCCGTTTGTAGGCGGGACAGTCGGTAGTAGAGGTTTTGCTGTCGACAGACATTTCACAGTCCTATGATAGATACGTGTCCAGCAAAACTGCCCAATGGGCGATTTCCTAATGTCAGGGGTTACTCGTGTGACGTCACTTACAGTGGACCGTGAGCGGTTTGCGACCACATCTTGATATTTTAACCCATGGATGTTTAATAAAATCACCTCACGATCACATCTTGTTATCTACACAATATATTTATATATAAATTTTTTGTTATACATTGTTCACCGGATTCTACCGAGCATTGACCCTAAGCTCGATTTTGTTAAATAAGATAGATGTGTTGTTATGTCCGCATATAGACATATGGACATATAGACATATAAGCCATATGTCTATATGTAGACATAACATATACAAAAAAATTATTAAAACGTATGATTACACAGCACAACAGTTAGACGATGTTCAAATATAAAATGGCGGTGTTGGTATTTGAGAAGTGTTATGCATATTGTATTGTTGTAGCAGTTCACCAATGTTATCAAAACATTAGAAAAGTGCCAACATTTAACAAGATTTAACAAGATTACCATCCAAGGCAAAGGCCCAGATGGCAAATGGAAAAGGTAGCCATTGGCTTATCGAGAGTCCAACATTTTTAATCTATGTGTAATCCGCCCTCCTGAGATATGTGTCAACCTTGTTTTTAAACATATTCACGCTGCTAGCAGTTACACAATCTGTAGATAATTTGTTCCATTCCTTGATTGTCCTCAATCTACACTGATCCTTTATTAATGTTACCTCATGTCCTCTAGTTCTATTATCTTTCTTGAGTGAGAAAAAATACTTTTATCAATATTTCATACCCATTCAATGTCCTAAAAGCTTCAATTTGATCTCCTCTTAACTGCCTTGTCTCTAGAGTTGTTAAACCACATTCTTTCAGTCGTTCTTCATAACTAAAGTCTCTCAGTTCTGGAATAATTTTAGTTGCTCTCCTCTGTATTCTTTCAAGCGTATCTATATCCTTCTTACGATATGGTTTCCAAGCTTGTATACAGTTCTCTAACTGAACCCTAAATAGTGCTTTATACAGAGGCATAACTAGCTTGTTCTCCTTGTATGTTATATGATTACCATTTGAAGCTGCAATACCACACTGCTCTGAAACTCCCATATCTGCACTTATTGTTATTCCTACGTCCTTTCCTTTTACAGTAGTACCCAGAACAGCATCTCCCATTTTATAGTTTACATCCAAGTTCCCGTGTCCTGTATGTAGGCATTTACGTTTCTCAAAATAACAACATCTGCCACTTCTCAGACCATTTCACTAATGTGTCTAGATCGTTTTGTAAATGTTGTTTATCACCACCATTGAGATGGTGAGATGTTGAGATGTTGAGATGTATTTAATAATTGATGCCAAACAAGGAGGGCCACCTGATGCTTGAACGTCTTCTGCTTGTAGGTATCATGGTGACGACAAAGAAGCGTCAAGAGTTCCGCATTAAGCTGCAGAAACGTACGAGACGACGGGCAGAGAGAAAGATCGAACTTCTGGAGGACGAGAAGCACCAAAAGAACGTTAGTACTAGCGTTTGATCGCAATAGATAACGACATGTGGGCCGTAAATAACTAGACTTTGGCTTTCAGGATAAAAATAACCAGACTAGTTGCCTCGAGTCGTAGGGGCTAATTATAGAAGTGCTGTTGAAATGGTATTTGAAGATGTCGTTGCCAACGAATTGTTCCAAACATTTAAGGGTTGAGACGCCACACAATAAAACAATATCAACAATGTGAATTTATGTGGTTACTTAATTGCTCTGGACTGCCGAATCCCTCATCATAAGACCATCGTTAGCAGCAAATGCAATGAAACCACGGTTCTTATGTATGGACACGGTACTGTCCGTCTCGGCCACGCTGCGGCAGTGTGGATGTGATGCTGTCGCTATCTTTATGGTCGTGCTTTTTATTATCAGAAAGAAATAACGACTCTGAAAGAGCTCTGCTCCAGCAAGGGAGCCAGCAAGACCGACATATCTGCGTGCAAGCCGAAGAGAAAAGGTTGGTGCACCCAACGGTCAATGTCCGTGTCATGCCACTGTCCATAACTATGTCCACCAAGTTGTTCACCGACTGTGGTGGAAAACTACGTATGAGTTTACAACATTATGAGTTTACTCAGTGGTGTGAAAGCATCGCTAGGTAATGACATATAATGTTCTTGACGACATATTTTCTAAAAGCTATCAATTAATAGAGCTAGTGCAATGTAGTTCTGTAAACTTCAAAGGCGTTTCAATACTTCATCTGATGCTTATGAACACAGTCGGTGTTGATAAGTATTATGTATTCAGTGTTATTGATATTGTATGAGAGACAATAATGCGTATGCCAACGCACGCATCCACGCACGCACCCACGCACGCACGCATGCACGCACGCACGCAAGCACACGCAAGCACACGTAAGAACATATACACACTCTCACGCACGCACGCACGCACGCACGCACGCACGCACGCACGCACGCACGCACGCACACACGCATGCGCACACGCACGCGATCGCACATGCATGCACCCGCGCACACACACGCACACACACACGCACGCACGCACGCACACGTAGTCTTTTTGTCTATGCATAAACTATGGTTTCGTTGAGTCTCGTATCATTCGCAGTGTCGACGGAGAAGCACGACACAGCCAGCGGTCTGTCGGCGATCGCGTCCCTCTCGCTTGGCCTGTCCATGTCGATGATCGGCAGCGAGACGAGTCTGATTACGCCGAGCCCGCCGAACGGCATCAAACGCCGCGAGACGTCGCCGTGGCTGCCGGGCATGGCGATATCGGCCGGAACCCGACGACGTATCAGCTTCGGTCCGGGTCGGCACGGTCGATGGTCGTCGGAAATATCCGATATGTCATCGATGGATCGGCTCGATGAGAGTGCCGACGAGGAGGAAGCAATGTGCACCACCGAAAAACTCAAAAACGCGAATCCTGAATCGGTGAACGAAACTGTCAGCCAGACCGGGCTACGGAGATCGAGACGCAATCGGGGCGCCCCGGGAGGGAGTGTCGTGCGACAGGGAGCCATTGATCTGGGCGGGAAGAGAGGGGATACCGTTGTGATTGAGATGGTGAACGGAGAGGAGGCTGCGGAGCCGGCTAGCAGCGAGGACGGGATCGTCATTGCGCTGGAGCCGGAAGAGGTAGAGATGAAAAAGATGCACAACTGCGCGGAGCAGATCGTTGCGAATCACGTTGAGGTAAGCGTTGCTCAGTCCCGTGTACAGTCCTGTACCTGAACGAGTGCGTGTGTGCGTGCGTGCGTATATTTGTTTGCTCGCGTGTGTGTGTGTGTGTGTGTGTGTGTGTGTGTGTGTGTGTGTGTGTGTGTGTGTGTGTGTGTGTGTGTGTGTGTGTGTGTGTGTGTGTGTGTGTGTGTGTGTGTGTGTGTGTGTGTGTGTGTGTGTGTGTGTGTGTGTGTGTGTGTGTGTGTGTGTGTGTGTGTGTGTGTGTGTGCGTGTGTATATATGTTTGTGTGTGTGTGTGTGTGTGTGTGTGTGTGTGTGTGTGTGGTGTTGCGTGCGTGCGTGTGTACGTGTATGTATGTATGTATGTATGTATGTATGTATGTGTGTGCATACGTACGTGTGTGTACGCGTGTGCATGTATGTGTGCATGTATGTGCGTGTGCGTGCGGGCGTGCGTGCGTGCGTGCATGTGTGAGTCATAGGTATGCGTCAAATACTCGCAGTAACAGACCCATAGTCATATAATTATTAATCCAAATGTGTGTGTGCGAGCGCGCGTGCGTGCGTGTGTGTGTGCGTACATGCATGCGTGCACGTGTGCATGCCTGTGTCCCTGCGTTTGGTTTGGATTACTGCATGTGTATATGTGTGTGTGTCATCTATTTGTAGTACGACACGGCAACCATAGTATGATCGACCAACCACGGCCGTATAACCTGCTTGGATTGGAATAACCAGGAACGCACACGGACGTCATAACACTACACTAGTCCGGGTGTGGTTCGAAACAGCTAAATATTTCACAGAAGCGCGAATTGTTACGCACATCGAAAGCACGGCTGTCGGGCAGTTTGAACAAGCGCTGCACAAACCAGTTCTTTCCCCAGACGCGTTCGACACTGCCGGCAAAGTCGGGTAACGAGGATTAAGTGTGACACCACATGCCCAGAACGGCGTGCTCACCGGAGGAGACATGGCTCGCGTGAGCCGCTTGAACAGCTTCAACATTCTGATTGAATCGATCAGCCAGCAAGAGTGACGAACCCACGTTTTATTGACAACGCGTAGGAGCAGTTTTAATGCAATGGAATAATGTGGAAAATGGCCACAGCAGGACGAAGTTATTATCGTTAACATAAATGTAATGTTATTATTATTATAGAGCAGCATGAGTAAATGACTAAGCGTATGTTCTTACGCACTGTTTATATGCGGTGCGATCAACTAGTTGTATACGACTAGAGGTACATATTATTGTGTATATGTATATATGTATATATGTATGTATGTATGTATGTATGTATGTATGTATGTATGTATGTATGTATGTATGTATATATATATATATATATATATATATATATATATATATATATATATATATATATATATATATATATATATATATATATATATATATATATATATATATATATATATATATATATATATAGAATGGGTATTTCAACTCATTGATAAATTATCAACGAAGATGACTCATATCGTACTATTTGCTGGAATTTGGTAATAGAAAGAAACTGTGTTCATAATACCATAGTGTACTGATGAAGTCGTAAATCAAGCGGGGGCGGCCATGTTTGATGAAAAGTTCTAAACCACGCGACTGATTTCGATTAATTGGCCTGTCGAAATCCTGTATTCGCCTAACGCTGGAACCACGTGGTTCGTGGCATTCCCCTATTTCCGCGATAAGATTTTGTCGCACACAACTTGTCGCTACAAGCATAACCACAGTGGGAACTACGTTGTAACTGTAGCTAAAACTCTCTTTTCACATGCCCAACGTCAGCGAGCCTGGTAGTACGTGTATTGCATGCTACAGGTAAAGTCTACGTAGGCAACGTCATAAAACCTGTCTTTGACGGTGTTCTTTGATATTGGCAGAGCATCATTGCTCTCAGCACAAAACGGGTATTCGACGGCTCCCATATTCGGGAGGGAAATACACTGAACGACCAATTGTCATGACACAATCACGCTTAGGAACTACGCTTATAATATATAACTTAAGCTTATAATTAATACACAAGACGCTTATGTTTGTAACATTTTGATATGTACGCTGTTGCTATTATAATGTACACAATATTCACGTCCTAGTGCTGCACCCTAGCGACTGTGTACATACCGACGCCAAAGCTACGTCACTAATTGATACATTCTCTTGACTACGTTTCATCAGAAAAGAAGTCGGAAGCTGGGGGATGGGGCGGCCCCTCCAATATTTTAGGTGGGGGCTCAAGTGCACATTGGCCCCTCAATATTTCCCCAATGTTTGCAAGAATATTGGAGCGGATTTGGTGGGACACGTGACCATCACCTCGATCCCAAGCCATGGTTCGCAGCCCCCAATATTCAGTAATCCCCGACGCCTGTGTCAATGGTATGTTTATATATCTTTGAGATAGTGTTGTCTATAACAATGACAATGATTCCTTTTGTCAACTTGCATTTGATATATAAAATGCGCGTAGCAGGGTATTTCTATCTTCGATAGATTTTTAGCCACGCAATTGTCGCGACAGAGATTGATGACAATAGCAATTCAATTAAAGGCGACGACAATTCGAAATAGAATCTGACCCGCTTATACATTATTTATTGAGTGATGCTGGTGAACACTACATGATTAATTAATTGTACATGTCAAAGAAACGCATAGTACGTATCGTGGCCAGATTGTGCATTACAATAGTGAATGTAGCGCATCACATAGGTTTAACGGTGTGCGTTGGAAGTCTTTACTGCCGAATATTAATTTATTTTTCTTAATAATTTAATTGTACATACATGTACATACGTAGCGCCAATTGGCAACAACAGACAATATTTTGCACAAACTCACATGTCTCTAAGCACAACATCAACATACAACTGTATAATATGTAGTGCGTGAATAGTATAAATAATATGTGTGCACAATCGGTTTAATAAAATAAACTATATAAATAATATCTTTTTGTTAAATTCATCGAAAGATTTATTTCGATCGTTAGATCGGGTACAGTCCGAAAATGTGAATAACCTAATCTCATAGTATATATATAGAACCTGACCCCTTTTGTCCTCTTTTCACCGAATTTTGACCGGATCCGACCAAAATTAATATAACAGTTTCAACAAAATAAGATGAAAAAAGTATAAAAACGAAATAGCCGTAGTGGACACTGGCTAGGTTACAATTTTTTTACGAAATGTTTCTTAAACGAGACTAAAACATCGAATTGAGGAGTGACCATTAATGGATTTGGTTTTTTGTCCAACATTTATTTAAACATTGGAATTGTGTTTAATAACTTGTCTTGAGTATTTTGTCGATGATTTGTAGCGATGATTTGTAGCAATATATTTATATTATGTTTTAAGTTCTTGAATTAGCATTGCTGGCATTGCTTTGTTTGGAATAGCTCGTGAACATTGAAGTTGAACAATGCTTTGCAATTTACAGGTTATCCTATATGTTGAAAACAATAATTAGAAAAATGCATACATGTTTTACCATTTCAACACTGAAATCGACACCAATAGAGAGGGTCTTAGACCATTTATTAGCTGGCTCATGTTCCCACTTTTGAGAAGCTTAATAACAACTGAAACGGTTCATGCTGTTTTGTGTAAAACTTTCAAATTGTACACATCCGTTTCTTGCAGTATGCGGTATTCACTTATAATTTACGAACAACTGTAATAGTATGAGTAATATGTGACAGAAATAAATGTATTTATCATTTTTGACATTGGCGCGCGTTGACATACTCACTTTCGCTATAAAATTACCTCGCTCTCAAACATTAGGTTGCGAAGTGCATAAAGTAAATATTGTTCACATATATGTACACACACACACTCATATATATATATATATATATATATATATATATATATATATATATATATATATATGTGTGTGTGTGTGATAAATGTGAATATATATATATATATATATATATATATATATATATAAATATATACGATTATGTATATATATATATATATATATATATATATATATATATATATACATATATGTGATAAATGTAAATATATATATATATATATATATATATACGGTTATGTATATATATATATATATATATATATATATATATATATATATATATATATATATATACATACATATATACGATTATGTATATGTGTGGTCAAGATATATCACACACACATATATATATAGATATATATATATATATATATATATATATATATATATATATATATATATATGCGATAAATGTGAATATATATATATATGTGTGTGTGATAAATGTGAATATATATATATATACTCACATTTCTCACATGCCGCATGTCCGCAAATACTTGATACCGGAAATGCACAACACAACACCACCGTTTCCGGTAGATTGCACACATACATAATCGTATATATATATATATATATATATATATATATATATACGATTATGTATATATATATATATATACATATATACGATTATGTATATGTGTGGTCAAGATATATCACGCACACACACACACACACACATATATATATATATATATATATATATATATATATATATATATATATATGCGATAAATGTGAATATATATATATATATATATATATATATATATATATATATATTCACATTTATCACATGCCGCATGTCCGCAAATACTTGATACCGGAAATGCACAACACAACACCACCGTTTCCGGTAGATTGCACACATACATAATCGTATATATATATATATATATATATATATATATATATATATATATATATATATATATATATATATATATATATATATAATGTGTGTGTATATTATATATATATGTAGCAGACGAGGACGACATGTGTGCACATTAGAAACATGGGCCTATACCATGAAAATGGGGTCCTTATATAGGAAACGAGAAAAAAATGGAGGGAGTCTTACGTAAACTATACGAACAATGGCGCATCCATCATAATTACCTAGAAAATGATAAACGTGAATAAAAGTGTCGCTGAGAGTGAATGCCCTATCCACCAGGCCTGAAAAAGAGGGTTAGCTGGTAAGACTGAACAAGCAATGGGGAACCATTGAAATGGCAATGTATGGACATTTTGAAATCATAAACGCATCATGGATCGAGCAGTTAAATTCGTCGGAGAACTCCATCCACTGCCCAACTTCTTCTCGTCACGTCCCGTTGAGCGTCAGCTTGGCATCGAACGTACCCGGACACAAGCAAGTGCAATGACTCGTCACCGACGGAGATCCCGACAAGTTGGTTGTCAACACGGTGGACATCCTACGAGCGATGAGTGATGCCGCGTACGAATATATGAAAGATGCTCACGAGGACGTGTTGGAAGAACTCGCGGAAGGAAAGACCGACTGGGATGAACGGGAGCATGCCGCACGACCACCCGTCGACGACGGGCAACGACGCCGAGTCGCGACCGACGACCAATCCGTATAAAACGCTGATGGGACAACTGTACGGATAGTTCCATCAATCACCCATCATCGGGTTCAATTCGGGCAAGTACGATGTCAACACCACCAAACAGTTCCTGATACCCCACTATATCATCGCAATAAGGGCAAAAGAAGGTGCTGACCCGGAAGAAGCAGCACAAGAAGAGCAAGATGATATCGAATCGTTTTTCTTCATCAAACGCAACAACATTTTTATGTGCATGTCGACGGATCAGCTGAAACTCCTAGACATGGCCAATTACTTCGCCCTGGGGTTCAGCTACGACACGTATCTGAAAGGGTACGGATGCGAGGTCACGAAAAGTCATTTCAGGTACGAGTACATGGACTGTTTGGAGAAGGTCGACGACACTACGTTTGGAGAAGGTCGACGACACTACGTTTGGAGAAGGTCGACGACACTACGTTTGGAGAAGGTCGACGACACTACGTTTGGAGAAGATCGACGACACTACGTTTCCGCCGAAAGACGCCTTCTACAGTCAACTGAACAACGAAGGTATTTCCGACGAGGATTACGCCAGTTGCGAACAGACGTGGCGCAAGAACGGCATGACGACTGGTACAACAACAGAGACGTGGTGCCTTGCAGTGAAGCCATCCACAGGCAGTTCGCCTTCTACGAGCAGTGCGGTAACGACATGTTCAAGCAAGGGATCAGCGTACCCGGCCTGACCTTGCCCTACTTGTTTAGCGACCTACCGGAAAAGACAAAGATATTCATCAGCTCTTGAAAGACAACGTGGTCAGTGGCCCAGCCTCATATTTCAATGATATCACGAGAAAGCGGTCACCAAGATACGTCCCACCGAGTACGGGGAGTTCGCTCGACCGTGTCGGACGATCGTCGGGTACTGTGCCAACGTTCTGTACCTGTGGTCTCTGATGCAAGATATGCCGACCGGATGGTACGACGACGCTAGGAGAACGAGTTCCGTCCCGAATTGGCACAGCTGCATGGACACATGGCCGCAGAATGGTTGACGTGGGAATTCGAACGGACGGGACACTCTATCCGGCATCAGGTCAATGGTCGGGAGAAGATAATCGGTAAACTTCCGGTGGACGGGTGGTGCATACAAACGAAGAAGGCGTATCAGTTTCATGGTTGTTACTACAATGGACACCTATGCACCCGACAAGAGGTGAACGCCGTCAACGGGAAACCCATGACCCAACTACGCGCCGAGACTGGAAAGAACACCGCCTACCCACGTCACTTTGTCAAGGTCATCGAGCTGTGGGAATGTCAGTGGAAAGACATCAGACAAGATGTGGCCATGAAAAGGTGTCTAGACGCTGCGTTTCCTCGTCGACGATATGTGCGAAGGAAGATGACGTTACAGCAGATATTGACCGGTGAGCGTGCCGATACTCTCTTCGGTATGATCGAGTGCGACTTTCGTGTGCCGGAAGCATTGCGCACACGCTTTGCCGATATGCAGCCCCTGTTCAAGAATATCCATCTGACTCGCGATGATCTCGGCCCGTTCACGCATCGACACACCGAAGAGCACGACATGATGGCCGCTCCGCACCCCCATGCTCGTTGGGAGTTATCAAGGCGATAAGATCTTGCTCACCACGCCACTGTTGCGGTGGTACCTGGATCACGGACTCGAGGTGATGCGCGTCTATCAAGTCATAGTGTACGCTCCGAACCAATGTTTCCGTTGGATTGGCGACGCGGTGTCTACAGCCCGACGCGAGGGAGACGTCCACACACACATGGACACGAGCTCCCGGGGAACTCGAAGATCCTGGGGAACTCGAAGTATGGGAAGGCCATCACCAATATAGACCGACATCGCGACGTGAAGTACTATATGGAGGCGGCATCTTTCGTCTATTTTAATTATCTCAAACATGGACCCTCTTTTGATGATTGAAGTGGACTTACTAACTACTCATGTCATGTCATGTCATGTCATGTCATGTCATGTCATGTCATGTCATGTCATGTCATGTCATGTCATGTCATGTCATGTCATGTCATGTCATTAGGTTGAAACGACGGCGGAAGGGAAGTGTCACCTGCTGCCATTGAAGGAATTGGAAGCTTTGCATCGTGGATGAGGGTTAGCTGACTTGCATCAAACTAACTTTCAACTAATTCCTCACCATCGTTTGTCTCTGAATATCCCCAAAGTACACTGTGCCTGTTGTAGTCTCCGATCACCGCATAACAATATAATATGATATGTCATGTCATGTCATGTCATGTCATGTCATGTCATGTCATGTCATGTCATGTCATGTCATTTCATGTCATGTCATGTCATGTCATTTCATGTCATGTCATGTCATGTCATGTCATGTCATGTCATGTCATGTCATGTCATGTCATGTCATGTCATGTCATATTATATTGTTATGCGGTGATCGGAGACTACAACAGGCACAGTGTACTTTGGGGATATTCAGAGACAAACGATGGTGAGGAATTAGTTGAAAGTTAGTTTGATGCAAGTCAGCTAACCCTCATCCACGATGCAAAGCTTCCAATTCCTTCAATGGCAGCAGGTGACACTTCCCTTCCGCCGTCGTTTCAACATAATCTTCAGTAGACTAAGATACTTCAATCAAAGACCTACCAACTTCCCCATGTAACTATGATGTCTTTGTGAAGAGGATGAAAAGTCCTCTAGGATCAATATCCCGAACACATCTCTTTGGGGATGATACCCTAGAAACCGGAGAGGGACTATGAGCGCCATATCAGAGGAGCGACGCAATAAGTGGCAAGAGCTGACTGAGTCTACAAACATGACCCACAGCAGCAGAAGAACATGGAAGACCATAAAGATGTTGGAAATGGCTACACAATGAGACAACCCCGACATGAAGGTTACAGCAGATGCTCACCAGCTCCTCGTGAACAGAGGAAACCCATGACATCACCCCGCAGAGTTAACCTTCCAAAGCCTGTTGAAGATGACCAGGACGACTCTAACTTCACTAGACCTTCCATCACGAGTGAACTCCTACTTGGCACCAAAGTGATGAAATAGTACGAAGCTGCCGGACTTGACGACACCGTCTGTGAACAGCTCAAACATTTGGTTACTCTTCGCTGGTTACTAGACATGTGCAACAACTGCTTGAGTACTAACAACATCTCAAAGTTGTGGAGACTAGAATAGTGGCTTTCGACCCATAGCCCTGCTTTTCCACGCGTACAGACTATTCGAGAGACTCATTCTAAATCGTCTGGGCCCCTTTGTGGATCTGCATCTCATTCTAGAGCAAACAGGTGTCAGGCCTGGAACATCCTGAACAAACCAGCTTTTCAATCTCGCTCAATTCATTGAGGATGGATATGAGAAAGGGTCAATAACTGGTGCTGCCTTTGTTGACCTGTCTGAGGCGTATGATACGGTCATTCACAGGATTCTTGTGCAGAAGTTATTCAAGGTAACAAAAGATGTAAGGTTGACAAAAAAGTCAGTAGACGTTTCTTTGTACACCTCGCGGGTTGAAGGTGCGTGATCCCAGTGTACACTGGCTTGGGATTGTGAGACAGTTTTCTCCCATTCCAGCTGGCATTTAGCTGTCGGTTTGCGTCCCTATTCTTAAGATGAAGAGCACTGATTTGCGTCTTCTCTGGTTTTGCCCGGAGACGGTTAACTGCATAGTAGTTGGTTAATCCATCAAGTGCATCAGTGAGGGACTGTTCCACTTTTTCTAAAGATTGTTCCTGGGATGCAATGCAGAGGAAACTTCTGGTGTTTGGATGTATCGGTTGGTCATTTTTGTTATTAAACAGTAAGGGAGCAAGGACGTTGCCTATATATATATATATATATATATATATATATATATATATATATATAATATAATGCAATACTATATAAAATAATATAATGTAATATAATGTAATATAATGTAATACAATGTAATATAATGTAATATATTATATTATATTGTAATATATTATATTGTAATATATTATATTACATTATAATATAATATAATATAATATAATATAATATAATATAATATAATATAATATAATATAATATAATATAATATAATATAATATAATATAATATAATATAATATAATACATTATATTACATTATAATATATTGTATTATATTATATTATATTAATAATATAATTTTGATTATGCCTATGATTATGATTGCAACATAACATAGACTAATACTTAATATTGGCATTAGTAGTAAAATGGGAGAGATGGAGTTGCTGAAAATCACTGGCGACGATCTCTCCATCGAGGACAGTTGAGTCGTCCGGCTGTCTTGGATACAAATGGAAGGTAAAGAGTAAATTAAGTAAATGTAATTTAAAGCCTACGTATCTGGTCAGGTTACAGCAGTGTCGGTCAACAACACTCGCTACATTAAGAAGCAAACATTAGGCCGCTATTTAAGAAGGGATCGAGGAACAAGCCAGACAATTACAGACCAGTGAGTTTAACATCAGTTGTATGTAAATTACTCGAAACATTAATTAGAGACCACATGGTGGAATTCCTTGTAAAACATAAATTAATAAAAACATCTCAACATGGGTTTCTAAAAGCAAGGTCAGGTCTAACCAATCTCTTATGTTTTTTGGAAGAAATTACAAAGTGGGTTGATGACGGGTAACCAGTGGATGTTACCTATTTAGATTTTCAGAAAGCTTTCAATAAAGTGCCACATCAAAGATTGTTACTTAAATTAAAAACCCATGGTATAAGATAGAAGATAGAAGAGTGGCTTACACACAGAAGACAGAGAGTAATAGTAGATGGTGAGATTTCAAACAGGAAATCTGTTTTGAGTGGGGTACCACATGGATCAGTTTTAGGCCCTATGCTGTTTTTAATATACATAAATGATTTGGAACATGACATATCTAGCAAAGTACTGAAATTTGCAGATGACACAAAAGTATTCAGAAAGGTTACTAATAATACAGATAAACAAAGTTTACAGGATGATCTAGATAAACTAGTTAAATGGTAAGAAAAATGGCAAATGTTATTACATTTTGGGAAGTGTAAATGCATACGCATAGGACATGGAAACATGGTCGAAGAATATAAAATGGGGGATGCTGTACTAGGTAGAACCACACAAGAAAAGGACTTAGGAGTTACATTTAGTGCTGACATGAAAGTTTCAGAGCAATGTCTGATTGCTGCTTCAAAAGGAAATCTAATTCTACGGCTAATTAGGAGAACTATCATGTATAAGGAGAAACAGCTAATTGTACCCCTGTACAAAGCAATGGTTAGACCACGTTTGGAATATTGTGTTCAAGCATGGAGGCCGTATCATAAAAAGGACATAGACAAGCTAGAAAGTATACAACGAAGAGCAACTAAAATAATTCCAGAATTGAGAGACCTTAGTTACGAAAGCCGCTTATTACAATGTGGTTTGACAACACTAGAGACCAGGAGATTAAGAGGAGACCAAATAGAAGTGTTTAAAATAGTGAACGCTTATGAGGATGTTGATAGGAATATGTTCTTCAAACTTAAAGAAGGCAGTAGAACCAGAGGACACAAAGCAACATTAGTTAAGGAGCAGTGTAGGTTGGACATGAGAAAGTACTCTTTCTCACAGAGGGTGATAAATGAATGGAACAAACTGCCAAATGATTGTCTTAATGCTAGTAGTGTGAATATGTTTAAAAATAGAATTGACAGATGTTTGATAAGGGCGGGCTACACATAAATGAGAAAATTGTTGGACTCTCGATAAGTCAGTGGCTTCCTTGTCCACTTGCCATCTGGAACTTGTTGTTTGGGATGGCAATCTTGTTAAATAATGTTAAATCTACTGGTCAAGCGGAGTAGTAGAACTCGTCTGTGCATAAACTATGGTCACGAAGAGTCTCGTCTCGTTCGCAGCGTCGACCGAGAAGCGTGTCACTGCCAACGATCTATCGGCGATCGCGTCCCTCTCGCTGAAAAATACAAGGTTGCCACAGATAGGGTAACTTGTAGCAGCGTGTCACCCTAAGGAAAAGTTCAAATTGTACACCATTAAATCGTGTTAGCATGTCTTTAATGTATTCAAATAAAAATATGTGTTTTTCCAATGGCAAACTATTTTCAGCATACAGGCAACCTTGTTGAGTTGCATTTGAAAAATAGTAAGAATACCAAAAAAACCTATTGTCCCATCCCTGGGGCAAGACGGCGGCCTACTTTGGGCACTACGGTATATAAATTCCTACCCCGAACATTTAACTTATACCATTACCATTGCCTGAAAATACAATGTATACATACAAATAATATGATAGTGACGTATCGGACTATTGCAGTTGTTAAATTTAAAATGAAGTTAACATATAAAGTGAAGCTAACACACACACACACACACACACACACACACACACACACACACACACACACACACACACACACACACACACACACACACACACACACACACACACACACACACACACACACACACACACACACACACACACACACACACACACACACACACACACACACACACATATATATATATATATATATATATATATATATATATATATATATATATATATATATATATATATATATATATATATATATATATATATATATATATATATATATATATATTATATATATATATATATATATATATATATATATATATATATATATACATACATAATGTAAAATGGGTTTAGTAATATTCCATCGTAATTGCAACCTACAGGCTAGCATAACTTAAACATAAATGGAACGATCGTATTATATTTAATGTATTTCATATACTTGTGCATGTGTAATATATATGATGTATAATGACCATGTGCGTGTGGGGTAAGATACACAGGAACCGTCTTGCCCCAAATGCACAACTTGTGTGTATTTTCTACCTGTCAAATGAATAATAATATTATCAGGTCACCAATTAGCTCGTGATTCACACAGTTATATAGCGAGTTGCACCATTTTTGCTATTGACGAATATTAGATCAGTCGATATAAAAGTGCATTTAAAAGTAAAACACACACTGATTTAATGACGTCTGTCTAGTGTGTATGAGCTTTCGGTGTTTTGTATCCGATAGGCGCTAGCGTTATTTTGCACCAGATTTGGGGACGTTCAGGGTTATTTATTTTGTATACGTGATGTTTGGCCGTCTTACCTCAGAGGGCCGTTTCGCCCCAGGTTACCTTACTAATGCAACGTTGTGAAGCGCTCTGCTGCAACAGCTAGTTTGTGGACACCCAGTCTACGACCGGAAATTCAATCTGTGCACGCACAGTCGTTTACAAATCGAAACGGTTCCTCGTTCAAGGAAACGCGTTCGAGTTCGCCTCTGGACGCCATATCCAGCCGTGTGATTCCGAAAAGCCGGTTTTGGCCACGTGACGTTCCTTTCTGGTTACAAGTGCAACCACGTCATTAATATCATATAAAATATTCAATTATGCATTGCTTGTTAACTCTGCTATACACGACTTGGTGATTTTCCACTTTCAGACGTAACCACGAAAACGGCCATGTTTCGTTCCCAAAGATCTCATATATCATTACATTTTGGCATACAACAATAGATTTCCACTTAGACCCTATATACACGGCGTTGATTGTAAAGCATAGCACAGTTTTCCTTAGCACGGTCTTGGTGAGTTGGAAAAATGAATAAATAAATTCAGAGTGCTTTCTGCAGACCAACTTTAAGCGCTATGACATAAGGCAGTGCGGATGCGGTTTTCGTGGTTAGGTCAGAAAGGAAGACATTATTCAGAACGTCAAATAAAATAGTAAATAAAAATCAATGCGAGTTTCGTCTTCGAGAATACGTGAGCAAGTGTCGTCTTGCTACGCGCCAACGTAGCCGACTGATTGTAAGCCGGTCATAATGACATTACAGTATGGCCGAATTGTGCGTCCTGATAAACCAACGGTGATCATAGTCTCCATCATCTGGCATACTCCAGGGTTGATGTTTACATAAACCACAGCAGGCAATTGTGTAATAATGCGACGTTCGCCCGCCGCCCGTCGCAGTTACATAATCAGTTTAGACGTTTTCCGCTGAAGCAATCGATGTGCATCCGTATCCTTCCTAGCCTAACCAAGTCACAGCGACTCGACAAACACACGGCAAGCGATTGATCGACGTCGATAGCAGACGAACCCGACATTGCACCGTCCTGGTTGTACAGCTTTGAATGCGTTGTGTTCACGACAAGGACTTGGCTACGGATGTTAGTGTGTGCATGCGTGTGTGCGTGCGTGTGTGCGTATTTTATGGAATATAAAAAAAAAAATTCTCCCTCAGAAGCTTTGTTTGCCTTTCGGGTCATTTACTCAAACTATTTAAGCATTTCAGTTTTTGCGTGACTAACGTCTTGTGGTGTTTAATACGTTTTCCGACAGTAGTTTTCTATTTCTATAGTTTATTATCGTCGAAATCATTGATACATATTAAGAATAATAAAGATTTCCAATTTAAAAACCTCCCCATCTACTGCAACACGCTGTCTTCTGTCAGTCAGCCATTTTTCTGTCCAGTCGATTATTCATCCCCGATACCATGGACTTTTAATTTAAGTACTAATCTTTGACGTAGCACTTTGTAGAATACGGAAGCGTATTGCTACCACGTATATAGAAATAAGTCGAAATTTGAAATTTGAAAAACTGCCGGCATAGCAAAGTCTATATGTATAGCAAATATGTTTACATTACTCAAAACAGCATAATCTTTATGCACATGTATTCCTCTTCCTCGATTTTGGCAATGAAGTTAATTGAACCTTTATTTGTTGCTGTAAAAACCCACAAGACACAATTCTTTCAAATAGCCCATAGCTGTTCATACAAATGTGAAATGTATTTGAGATGGTGGCTCTGCTAACATCAAACTGCTCAGAGAAGTCCAAATCCCTGCAGCCAAAACAGAACTTCAGCATAATCAGCAACATCTGGTCTTGAAATTACAACTTTCCAACCCGCATAGTATTCCTTAAAACAACTTTCAATTGTGGAAGCGAAGAGCAGCATCAGGAATATTTAATACATTCAATACATACTTTACAGTAAACAGCATTGAAACTATATATTTAATTATTTTCAAATCACTGTCTTTGATACTGTAATATACTATAGACTATAATAATGGTGGTCTCCATCTGTAACTATAACCCACCAGATTCAGTCACAGCAAAAGCTTCGTATTTCATGTAATACAAATGTTTGAGTATCAATTTTAATATTATTGTAAATAATGACACAGTAAAATACTTAAAGTTTCTATAATCATAAGAACTTATAAACAGACAATGCTATTTTCGCGCGGAACAAAGTTAAGGTTCCGCGCACATATTTGAAATATCTCACACGGCAGCAGAATTAACACATTAGAGTACTCTCATAACAATCAGCGTCACACGAGATGATGATCTTTGCGCGTCCCTGTTCTTGATAATGATTAATGATTCTGGTTTGTTGCGTTGAGTTCAGGTTCCTGAGGATGGACATAGGCGCTATAGACGTTTTCACTCATATTATTAATATGTTTACGGATATATCTATATGCTCCGACCATGGTACGATCTGTGGATGACGCTGATGTTGATGGTTTCTCTCGGGATGCGTACTCGGCATTCTGGAAAGAATTCTTCCTAACGTCTGCATGTTGTGAATACGAAAGGGTGCATGTTATTTTCCCAGATTATGGCTGAGACAAGTGGGAGGCGTTTATGCACTGCAGCTTTGATATGCCTTCTCGGTGGCAGTCATCCAAGGCGAATATGAAGTGACACCAGACATCATGTCTGCGTCACTTAGGATGCATCCGTGCGAAACAGAACGGCATGTGAAAGACGAAGTTCTATGTAGTGACGGACTAGATAAATACGACAAAGAAGGCTTCCTTGACTTGTTGACAAGGGTCAATTGCCACTCTATCCCAAAACACGATGAAGTGCGCTTAGCATCGCACATAAGGAGTTTATCCAAAAGCACAAATATGCTCTCGATGCGATAGCGAGTATTGCCAATCATGTCCTAATGTGTATCACCATGTGCTCCGATATACGCGTGTTATTTTATGACAATTTAGGTATGGCGTTAGCGTTTGTTAACATGCGTACGTCGCCATTAAAACATAGTACTAGAGGTTCGGCACAGTAAACGTGTGAGTGTGAGTGTACGGGTAAGTGTGAGTGTACGTGTAAGTGTGAGTGTACGGGTAAGTGTGAGTGTACGGGTAAGTGTGAGTGTACGTGTAAGTGTGAGTGTACGGGTAAGTGTGAGTGTACGTGTAAGTGTGAGTGTACGGGTAGCTGCCCGAGCTGCATCTGCGTTCTTTGCGTGTGCAGCTTAGGCTTGAGCAATTGCTAATACTGTAAACATCTGCGTTCTTTGCGTGTGCAGCTTAGGCTTGAGCAATTGCTAATACTGTAAACATCTGCGTTCTTTGCGTGTGCAGCTTAGGCTTGAGCAATTGCTAATACTGTAAACATCTGCGTTCTTTGTGTGTGCAGCTTAGGCTTGAGCAATTGCTAATACTGTAAACATCTACGTTCTTTGTGTGTGCAGCTTAGGCTTGAGCAATTGCTAATACTGTAAACATCTGCGTTCTTTGTGTGTGCAGCTTAGGCTTGAGCAATTGCTAATACTGTAAACATCTGCGTTCTTTGCGTGTGCAGCTTAGGCTTGAGCAATTGCTAATACTGTAAACATCTGCGTTCTTTGTGTGTGCAGCTTAGGCTTGAGCAATTGCTAATACTGTAAACATCTGCGTTCTTTGAGTGTGCAGCTTAGGCTTGAGCAATTGCTAATACTGTAAACATCTGCGTTCTTTGCGTGTGCAGCTTAGGCTTGAGCAATTGCTAATACTGTAAACATCTGCGTTCTTTGTGTGTGTGCAGCTTAGGCTTGAGCAATTGCTAATACTGTAAACATCTGCGTTCTTTGCGTGTGCAGCTTAGGCTTGAGCAATTGCTAATACTGTAAACATCTGCGTTCTTTGTGTGTGTGCAGCTTAGGCTTGAGCAATTGCTAATACTGTAAACATCTGCGTTCTTTGCGTGTGCAGCTTAGGCTTGAGCAATTGCTAATACTGTAAACATCTGCGTTCTTTGCGTGTGCAGCTTAGGCTTGAGCAATTGCTAATACTGTAAACATCTGCGTTCTTTGTGTGTGTGCAGCTTAGGCTTGAGCAATTGCTAATACTGTAAACATCTGCGTTCTTTGCGTGTGCAGCTTAGGCTTGAGCAATTGCTAATACTGTAAACATCTGCGTTCTTTGTGTGTGTGCAGCTTAGGCTTGAGCAATTGCTAATACTGTAAACATCTGCGTTCTTTGCGTGTGCAGCTTAGGCTTGAGCAATTGCTAATACTGTAAACATCTGCGTTCTTTGTGTGTGCAGCTTAGGCTTGAGCAATTGCTAATACTGTAAACATCTGCGTTCTTTGTGTGTGTGCAGCTTAGGCTTGAGCAATTGCTAATACTGTAAACATCTGCGTTCTTTGCGTGTGCAGCTTAGGCTTGGCAATTGCTAATACTGTAAACATCTGCGTTCTTTGTGTGTGCAGCTTAGGCTTGAGCAATTGCTAATACTGTAAACATCTGCGTTCTTTGTGTGTGCAGCTTAGGCTTGAGCAATTGCTAATACTGTAAACATCTGCGTTCTTTGAGTGTGCAGCTTAGGCTTGAGCAATTGCTAATACTGTAAACATCTGCGTTCTTTGCGTGTGCAGCTTAGGCTTGAGCAATTGCTAATACTGTAAACATCTGCGTTCTTTGTGTGTGTGCAGCTTAGGCTTGAGCAATTGCTAATACTGTAAACATCTGCGTTCTTTGCGTGTGCAGCTTAGGCTTGAGCAATTGCTAATACTGTAAACATCTGCGTTCTTTGCGTGTGCATCTTAGGCTTGAGCAATTGCTAATACTGTAAACATCTGCGTTCTTTGTGTGTGTGCAGCTTAGGCTTGAGCAATTGCTAATACTGTAAACATCTGCGTTCTTTGCGTGTGCAGCTTAGGCTTGAGCAATTGCTAATACTGTAAACATCTGCGTTCTTTGTGTGTGCAGCTTAGGCTTGAGCAATTGCTAATACTGTAAACATCTGCGTTCTTTGTGTGTGCAGCTTAGGCTTGAGCAATTGCTAATACTGTAAACATCTGCGTTCTTTGAGTGTGCAGCTTAGGCTTGAGCAATTGCTAATACTGTAAACATCTGCGTTCTTTGAGTGTGCAGCTTAGGCTTGAGCAATTGCTAATACTGTAAACATCTGCGTTCTTTGCGTGTGCAGCTTAGGCTTGAGCAATTGCTAATACTGTAAACATCTGCGTTCTTTGTGTGTGCAGCTTAGGCTTGAGCAATTGCTAATACTGTAAACATCTGCGTTCTTTGTGTGTGCAGCTTAGGCTTGAGCAATTGCTAATACTGTAAACATCTGCGTTCTTTGAGTGTGCAGCTTAGGCTTGAGCAATTGCTAATACTGTAAACATCTGCGTTCTTTGCGTGTGCAGCTTAGGCTTGAGCAATTGCTAATACTGTAAACATCTGCGTTCTTTGTGTGTGTGCAGCTTAGGCTTGAGCAATTGCTAATACTGTAAACATCTGCGTTCTTTGCGTGTGCAGCTTAGGCTTGAGCAATTGCTAATACTGTAAACATCTGCGTTCTTTGCGTGTGCAGCTTAGGCTTGAGCAATTGCTAATACTGTAAACATCTGCGTTCTTTGAGTGTGCAGCTTAGGCTTGAGCAATTGCTAATACTGTAAACATCTGCGTTCTTTGCGTGTGCAGCTTAGGCTTGAGCAATTGCTAATACTGTAAACATCTGCGTTCTTTGTGTGTGTGCAGCTTAGGCTTGAACAATTGCTAATACTGTAAACACGTAGTAGTACGCATACATTTTAATATGCACACATTTGCCCGTATTTCATTCCTTAGACCTTTATACCATCCCATTCCCTCTACAAGAGAAGTAAGAACATTCCAGAAATCTTTATCAAACAGCACAACTGAAATACAGTTTCGTCACTCGGAACGGAGCTTTTGCGTACACATTCCTCTTGGCAGTCGGCGTCGTTAACTGTATACTAGCTAAAACCTAGCTAAATATTTGTTCAACCCAAGATGTTACCTTTCATCCTGCTTTCATTTTCGTTCATTCAAATACCACGCAGTGCTTAGAAAAACATCGCTCATCCCGTTGGTTGGGAGTATATAATATAATATAATATAATATAATATAATATAATATAATATAATATAATATAATATAATATAATATAATATAATATAATATAATATAACATTATGGTTTAGTAATGTAATATAATATAACATTATGGTTTAGTAATGTATCTCCTATGTTATACCTGTAATGTTATACCTGTAATGTTATACCTGTAATGTTATACCTGTAATGTTATACCTGTAATGTTATACCTGTAATGTAATTTTTTTCTACTTAAGATGTTACCTTTAACTTAATTTGTTTATTCGTTTTTTAATTAACATGCAGTGTTTACATAAACATTGCACACCTCGTTGTTTGCGGGTACAAAATAATATGGTTTAGTAAAGTTTCCAGTATGTTATGACTGCAATCTAATTTAGTAATGTTTCTTTATATCTTATGTAGGTAATGTAATTTTGCTTAACTTAAGTTGTTACCTGTCGTGTTCGTTCAGTTAAATACCATGCAGTGTTTCGACAAACTTAACACACCTTGTTGTGTTAGTTATGGCATGGTCATATCTTTTTATGCAGCCAGCAAAGCCACTAACGTTTGATCTGTTTCTGTTTCTTTTTGTTGACTATGCGTACTGTTCAGACATGTGTTCATCGTCATATTATTTTGCTTTGTTTGCGGAGCATCATCTAAAAAATAATACAAACAAGCAAAACTTCCCAAATGCTCAAAACAACTTAATTCGTTTTGTGATCACCTATACACTATTTATGACCTATATGATGCATACACCGTAAGATAACTAATTAATGACAGAACATTTTGATCACTTTTTTCACACTTGGGGGTGTTGAAAACAACAATTTAATTAACACATTTGACCTTGATAACAATGAGTTGCAAGTTATAAAACATTCTTCTTATTACGACATAGACCACTGCAAGATACTAGTGGCCGAAAAACTAAACACACTGTAAATGCTAAATTTGACGAATTAGCAGCATTCGTAAGTTCACTACAGGACATATATTAAAACTTTAACGTGATTTGCCTACAACAATGCTGATATCCAACCTGACCGATTTATCAAATATACAATTACCTGGGTATGACTGCATTCCTCAAGGAAAGAGCAGTAGTAAAAATAGAGGCTTAATAATATGTGTAGATAAAATAGTCCAATATGAAGTACAATTAAATATAAACACGTACGAATACTGGGATGAATTGATAATTAAAGTAACAGGGGGTGAATTATCAACAGCAGTTACTATTGGTAACATATATCACCGAGTGTGTTAAAATAATATATTAGGCATTTTATTAATGAATTTACTACACTCATCTTATCCATATAAAAATCGAACATAATTATTAACTTAGCCGGAGACTACAATCTTAATCTCCTTAAGAAATTTTATTATGCAGTGAATTCTTTGATCTTTTGACATCCCATAGTCTATTTCCACGAATTACACTTCCAACAAGTTTATCCCGCTCCAACGGTACCCTAATTGATAATATATTCTGTATACATCTGGTATATTAATAAACAAATTATCTGATCACCTCCCTTGCTTTATATTCTCTTAGACATTTCGTTAGTCAATCCACCAAATCCAAAATTTATTAAAATAAAATAAGAAAGCTGTTCTAAATATAATAAATGATATTAGTGCATCCGATTTGTACAACACACTAGACAAAAGTTTTACTACAGACCCTAATTTAAGTTACGACATTATACATGAAGCAATTGAAAAGGCCAAGAACAATCATACCTTGAGCAAATTAGTGAAATAAAAAAATATAAACATCAAAAATCCAAACGGATCACTATGGATCTGCTAAAATCCATAAAATGTCGAGTTAATTTATATAAGAGATTTAAACAAACAAATCGTAACTCACTAGAATAAGAAATACTATTTATAAATTTAAAAACATACAGTATTATACTAAAGAGAAGCATACTTGCATCCATACAACATTATTTTGCGTCCACCTTCGCGAAATATAAATCTGACATCAGAAACACATGGAAAACTATAAATGAAATTATTTGAAGAAAAAACAACATTAAATGTTTTTGCGAACCTGTCTATAAATAGCAAAGAAACAACAAACACACTAGATATAGCCAACGCATTTAGCATGTTTTTTACAAACATCGGTACAAATCTGGTCAATAACATAACCTAGTCTGGAGATAAAGATTTCAAGCACTACCTTCAAGAAAATGCAAACTGTAAATTCGCACTTAATAACGATGACGAACTAATTGTACAAAAAAAAAAAATAGACAATCTCCCGTCTAAAATAGTACTGGGTTTGATGGCATTTCAGCTAATTAGGCAAATTGCAAATTTGCTATAAAAAAACTTTAACGCTATTAATAATAACAATTTTAGCACGGGGATATGCATCGATAAATTAAAGATGGCCAAAGTCATTCCCCTATTTAAAAAGGGTGACCCGACAATAATCAACTACAGACCAATTTCCCTTCTACCAGCCATATCAAAAGTATTGGACAAAATTATGGGCAATCAACTACCTTCCTATTTCGAAAGAAAGAAACTTTAAAAAAATCAATATGGCTTCCGCTCTGGTCACTCGACTGAATACGCTGCCTTAGAATTGATAGACAGAATAACATACCAAATGGATAATAATACCGTTTAGTATATTCCTTGATCTACCTAAAGCGTTTGACACTTTATACCATAAAACATTACTATGTAAATTAAACCATTATGGCATTGGAACTATATGAAAGCTATTTATAAAATCGAACACAATATGTAGAAATCGCTAATGTGAAATCAGAAACCTTATCAATAGCAACTGGTGTACCCAAGTGCTCCATTGTTGGATCAATTCTCTTTATTATCTATATTAATGATTTTTCACAAGCCAGCCAAATTTTCAACTTCATATCTTATGCAGATTATGCCACTTTGTTACGTACAATGAGCAATTTCACAAGTGCACATAATAATGATGCTGATACATTGATAAATGAAGAATAAATAATGAATGGCTAGAAATTAATAAACTTTCCCTTATCGTTACTAAATCCAAATTCATGGTTTCTACATTAAAAACAAATCGTAAACAACTGTTCCTAAAATAAATAATATAACAATAACAAAGGTTGACGATTTTTATTTCTTGGGATTAACCTTGGGTACACGACTAAATAAGAAGAAAAAAAACACAAAATATATCAAACAAATGTTCTAGAATAATCGGTACAGCAAATAGTCTTAAACTAGTACTGCCTATGATAATTAAAATTATGCTATATAACACGTTATCAGTACCACATATAAATCGTTTAATGACTTGGGTGTTCCACTCTCAAAGAACTAATCAACTTCAGTGAAGGGCTATACGAATAATAACGTTGAGTAATTTCAACTCACATACTGACCCGCTATTTAAAAAACTAAACTTATTAAAACTTAATGATATGTTAGCCCTTCAAATATTAAAATTTTATTATAAATTTATGCATAATAAATTACCTATATACCCACAACAATGGCAGAGAGCAACAAACTCCAATATTCATTGTCATAATACACGCAACCAAAACAAAATACATCTTTGTGGGAGTCTCCATTATCCTCTGTATACGGTAATGTTTTATAACGTACAATTATATACTGATATATTATTATTGAATGCGTGTACAGTTCGGTTCAAATAAATTTACTACTGATTCTGAGATGGATTCTGGTTAACTTCAGACAGTTCGTTCTGATCACCGTAGATATGCTATAGATGATACATAACTATTGGCTTTCCACTTGGAGACCCTTGCATTCGTGATGGTCTGATAACGTGGGTGTTCCAAATATGGACCATGTTATCAAGTTCTTCCCAGAAGAGATATAAATATAGAGACATATTAATTTAGTGGGGACAAATGCATTAAAGATTCTCAATAACAATTTATAAAGCTACTATCATAACATACCATAAGCCTACATACTAAAATAAAATAAAAACAAGCAAACGCATGACTTCTGATGGGTGGTGTGGTGGAATCGAATAAAAAAGCCAATACTGACAGCCCGTCTCGATTGTGATTCATTGCACGCGTACAATCAGTGTGTTCTGCTTCGTCATGTCGCATTCGATCAGATTTCAGAGACGCGGGAGACTATGTATGTTCTGCAAGACCTGTTTAACATTGATTTAAGTCATGTTCAATGCCTAGTCAGCGGAATGGGGATTGGATCGTATGTGATGTTTGCTGCCTAAAAACAAGTTGCCTTGTTAAGAGTAAAACAAAGTTAAAAGGGAAACCGCGCTGACGTGCTTGCTTGGCCATTGGGACTGTAATCTCACCAGGGGAAGACACGGGAAGACACGGGAAGACAAGAACCCGTGTTACCATTAACGCCCCAACATACACGCACACATGCACGGATACATGCACGCATGCACGCACGCACGCACGCACAGTTGTACCAAGTAATGTTTGTTTTATATTTTGTCAATTGTAATAAATAATAGCCGACTGTCACATGGGTATAGATATAATAGATGGTATGTGTGAATTGCATAGACTACACAAAATATAATCACATGTATCAATTTCATGAAACAAATTGATTTAAGTTCTTGTCCAAGAAGTCCCCTGTGTACTTATTGGCATCCTTCAAGTCTTGGAAGATGTTCATCCAGTGGGGTGTGCAATGTTTACGAAGGAATGACTACCAACTCTCAATTCTCTGGTTATGGTGGCTGAAGCCATAAATGAACGAACGCTGTGCGAACGCATCGCCATGATCTTCTCTCACAAAAATGTTGTATTGGTCTTATGTATGCGTTCTCTGTTTCAGTGTCAGCACGGATCCGTTTAGGGCAACCCATTCGTAACTTGATGGCGTCCATGAAGTAGCCGCTAATAATGGCTGGATCACTGTTGGTAGTGTAAAGGTGCTACCAAGTGACATGTCTTGAGAATCCATCTGTTGCACCATGTATACATATGCGGTACGATTGCCTCAATAAATTTGAGCTAGGATTAGACAATAGGCGCCTCCTAAGACGTCGTCGACGAAGCAGTTCAACTCCAACCGGATCAATTATGCGAAGGATGTGTCTCACGGTCTCCCGGGATACACAGTAGCCAATTTGAATGCACGAGAAATGATGTAACTTGTAGCCACGTTTTAGTCCAGCACCCAACCTCTGTTGTCAAAGAAAAAGCAACGTTCAGAGGATCTGATGGGTTCTCTCGCCGACACAAACCGAAAGATTTTTAATGTTTTCTCAACGTCCTTAGACTGATGACTATCCCATGTATGTGTGCCAGACATTCCAAAACATTGTGTTTAAGTCCAAGCGAAAAATACAAACGTATCTCCTAATCAAACGTCGCCATTGCGTGAGGTGGTGGAACAAATGGAATATTGTGAAAGAAAATATCGTAAGTCGAAATTTCGACTTAGTAAGTCGAAATTTCGACATAGCTAAATCGAAATGTTTCGAAATTATCGAGAGTTTATTTTGAGCAAAAGCTGTTCCGCAACCATCCAAGACTGTCCGGCTTGACTTTGTTAAATCTGTCCTTATTATTGTGTAATGCAAACGGGTGTTTTATATCAGACATTATTAAATTATTATGTTATTAGAAGATAATTGCATTGTCCAAATGTTATATACGTTCCTAATTTATACTAATAATACTAATAAAGTGTGGCTTTGTATGGTGCCGGTATCTGCCTAGACAATGGGCTCGTGTCGCTTATTCCATCATCAGAGCATGTTTTGGCAGCTGCCGATGCAGGACCCGTATATACTTTGTAGATCGAGACCATTGGCTCTGTGATTCCACGACATGGTTTTTGTCCATTTCTGTGTGGGATATTGTACTTCCCCTGGTACATACACTAAGTAGACGGGAGTTCAAGGGGCCGACGGCTCTTGGTGTCTCTTCCGAAACACACAGGCAAAATGGGGCGAACCATCCTCGCGAGCCAGGGCTGGTAGTGAGTACGAATATACCCCAGCCATATAACTAACACCATATATGGGGTGCGCCGAATCTTGTGTACTTCGTCCCAATTGCTGTCTTTGCCTCACTTGTTTCCGGGAACCACGCACCCAACTTCAACATCCAACAAAGAGCAATTCAAGGAAATGCCTCTCATCATCCGTCCGACCAACGGTGACCGGTCCACAGCCAATTAAATTCCCGAAAGCTAAGAACAGAATGCGCGTGATATCATTGGTTAACACAGCAACTGAAAAATGCACGTTTAATTAAGTCAATTTTACAATTTCACAGAACCAATCAACCTTTTGCAGTTGATTTCACGAAAAAGACGTACAGAAGTTTACGATTGTAATGGAAATGTCACTTGATGGTGGCTTGCTTTATTTTAACCTCCACGCATATGTAAAACTTACACAACCACATCGGTCATTTGAGTTTATTCGGATCAGCTTCATTTAGCTTTCTTCCGAGAAATGCCCAGCGGCTGTAGTCTGTTCGGGAATGTGTCAGAAGTGATTCACTGCTGCACGTCGATCCTACTGTGTACTTAATTCCCACAGGATATTTCATTAAAACGAAACGGCAATTTCGCCTTTATATTATTATAATAACCATATCCTATGTTCTATATTTCAGTAGTTTGTTCTAATACGTTCGATGGCATTTGCAGCCAACATGCTAGACAAGTCTGTTAAGGGAACCTTTAGAAATTCTAATATTATGGTCCTCGTCGTCGTGTTAGTTTAATTTCACCATTGGAATTGTCGGAATCTTCATAAACTTAATACATGGGCATTTAGTTGTACTCATAGAAAAACTATTTTTAATTGTATGTTTATTTATATCACAATTATGTCAAATTGCAACTTAACGAGGAAACACTGCAAAAAGGGATCATATAAATGTATCGGATTCAACATCAAAAACTACTTAAATTACACAAACAAACGCAAAGCTATTTGTCATGATGAAATGCATCCTCCTTTTCAATTGCAATCAGTGTTTAACTAACGTGACATTAAAAATGTGCAGGGCCAACACAGATTGTCACCTGAACGCGTCGCTAGTCCTACACATTTCAGAGCCACACAATCTCAACACGGCGCGTTAATTTAGTTAACAGTTATCAGCGGTTCAATATATGCATGTTTCATATCATTTCTCAAGAGTCAGTGTGATATGAAAATTATGCCACTATAGGAAACTAACTACCGGAAATTGAATCCAATTAATTACATTTACATAACCAAAGTCAATGTCGTACAAAACATGTTGCAGTTAATATCGACATACGTGTAACATACTAATTAACTTGATAATATGTATGGATTGTAATGAATTCCGTTCTTTCCTGCAGAGAACACAAATCATTCCCCTATAACCGTCTTTGGCAGACCAATAGCGCCTTCTGCCGGAATAGTACGCCGTTAAACGCACTCGTGCACGCTAGATGTCGTGACAGTCATCTATTAATATGTAGAACATGCAACAAATAATGACGTCTAGACAGGCAGGTACTTCGGCAAGATTTAATTTTGCACCCTGATGATTTGATTACGCTTGGTTTGAACGTCTGTAAACACGAACCAATTTTGAATGACGTCGGACAATGAAGACAGACGTCAGTTGTGTGCGGCCATTGCTGCCACTCATAGAGTGTTCATTGAGTCGGAGTATCGAAGACTGAATACAAACACTGCCTTGCAAATTACACCGTCTGCTAATCTGATCACACATTCCAAACAACATCCAATAAAGCATAAAGCAATCTGACGTGACTATGTTTGATGAAATCGGCCAGTCAGAACATCGTATTGAATCCAAGATAGCCTCCATTATTCACATTCCGTGATAAGGCGTTATCGCCTGTCGCGTTCCCTACGTGACGTGAGTAGTTCTAACCTTGTCCACCATGTGGCACTACTCTTATGGCCATGGCGTCTAACAAGGCTAGTCTCGTTTACCCGGGCTCCGTGATGGGACGTCACCGTTTGTCACTCTAATTTCTCGGTGAGCTCACGAAGGCGGGCGAGATACGGCTAAGCGTGACTATATGATTATGAATAACAAGTCAAATCTAGCATGTTGTCGTTCGACTTGTACTTGGACTTGGCAACATTGAAACTTGTACTTGTACTTAAGTACATTGCCCATGTACTTGACCCATCCCTGCCTCGAATACGCCATATGTACGAATAGGTAAAGATAAAGCTGTTATTTTGTGGTCTCCTATTTAATAAAAAAGAGGATATTAAAAAAGCAAACAATTTTAAATAAAATTTAACAGTTTTATTTCAGCAGCGTTATTCGTTTGACTTTGACAGTCTCAAAGCAAAATACCCATATCTCTTAAATATGCTTTCACAAAAACATTGTAAAGAAAAAATAATTGGATTTATTTGTTTGAATGATACAGCAGAATAATAGTTATCACTCTCATTAAAAGTAATTGTTTGCACACGCCGCCTTACTAGAATGGCATTGGCAATTGCGGGCAATTGGGAGAATAAATTAATTAAATATTATTATATATTATTGCGTTGAAAATTGCTTTCCTGCGTACTGACAGAAACAGAAAAAACAGAAAAAAATAAAAATAAAAGAATTACGCTTAACAATACAAAAAAAATACTAAACCAAAAACTTGTTTCTCTCGCTTTCGTTTTTTCATGAATTACCACTTCCTGAAAAATTTTAATAAATCCAAATTATGCAAATAAAATGATAAGTAAGCTTTAAAGTAAATTTCAATGAGAAAGCTGCTGTTGTTTGGCTTTAATGAGAAATTGTGGAGTGGTCTTGGACAAGGCAACGCGCATGTCATCTTTGACATCCAATCGATTTCTACTTTTCGTTTTGATGGCAACAAGAGCTGGGAATCCTGACTCACAAAGTATGTAGTAGAAAACGGAATCAGGGTTCACACAGCTTGCTTCGCCAGACGAGGGTAGGCTTGTGTCAAAGAACGCCATGATTCTTCAAGACAAGAATTCATGTCGCATCATTTCCTTTGTCCTCAAGTCAATGAGGTAATCTTTGGTAAGTTCTGCATCATTGATGCTGTCCAGGTCAGCAAGGAAAGGATTACGAATCTACATTTGGATTTTAAATTCGTCTGGGCTGAAGTAACCTTCAGAAGAGTTCCGCATCACTTTCGACTCCAGCCCGCAAAAGCACTTCCTCCAATCTTCTTTTCCAGAGTGGCAGCTTAACCAAAAAAGCTCGTAGTTTTTCAGCAGCATCCATGATGGTGACTGCAGGGCCTTAAATCGAAAGATTTACTTCTTTCATATGACCAAAAATATCAGCCAAGTAAGCCAAGCCATGAATGAACTTATTCCTGTCAAATTGTTCTGAGAGTGGGATTTCCTTTTCTCTAAAAAAAAGTTCAAAGTTCAAACAAGCGCTTGAAGACTTTTCCTCTGGAAAGCCACCGAACCTTTGTATAGTAGAGAAGAACTTTACATTCTGCTCCCATTTCTTGGCAAGACTTCTTGAAAAGCGGTTATTCAAGGTCCTGACTTTGATGAAGTTGACGACCTTCACAGCGGTAAACAAGACTTGTTTCAGGATTGTTGGAGTCTTTGACGCCAATTCACGCCGATGTAGAAAGAAATGAGTCACCAAAACTGCAAAACCAGATGTATTGCCAAGCATCGCAGGTGATCAATATGTGCACAAGAGTTTTCTTCCTGTGAAAGGTTTGCTTGACAAAAAACGTTTCACCATTTCGGGGACGCCAACGGCCTTTGTAGTTTCCATAAAGGGCTCGCAAAATAGGACTTCTTCTTTGATAGCATCAGCGTACACATAACAAACACTAGGAGCTGGCTGCACAGAGATGTCAGTGTTTTTATCTAGTTGCATGCGGAAGGAAAATGGCGTAGCCGCCAATTCCTCCATGACCGGCTTCAAAATATTAGAAGACATGTCAGCGATTCTGGAGTGGACGAAGTCATTTGACAGAGGCACTGCTTAATTGTTTTCCTCTGCTCCAAGCCACAAACCAATTCGACCATTTCCAGGGAACAAGGCTTCAACAAGGTCTCTCAAATCGTGTGTGGCTTCTTTTTCTTGGCAATGCGACAAACAACATTGCAGGATGCTTCAAGACAAGGCTTTTGTGTCTGGACAAATCCGAGGTGAGGTAAAGTTCGAGCCTTTTCAAATCGAGCTTTCTTTTCACGAAAAAGAGACATACTGTCCGATACATTTTCTGGATGGACAGACGTAAGGTGCTCTTTCAGACAGACAGACATATATAATTGTTTATTGATTCATTTGTACATAATAGTACAATAACAATAATTAATACATTAAAGAAATTTAATTGTGTGTAAATTAGATATGTAAGCACATATACAGTACAAATTGGGTTTGGGAGACTCCTATTAAAACTAAAGAGGTCGCTCTCATAGGAGCCACCCTGGTAAGTTTTCAATGAATTTATTGTACATTTCCGTTTATATAAATTAATATTAACGCATATAGCCGGATTAATTATTTATTCTTGACCATGCATACAAGTGTAGCAGTTAATAACAGTGCATACGCATAGATCACTTTTTATAATATAATTTTTAGCGTAATGTATATATCCATGTAAGCTGTGTGTGGTCAACTTATCTTTTAAAATGTCTGATGTATTGTCGATGATATTTGGTAAATTATATTTTAGAAATATTTAGCAAATTCGTGTTGTGTTCTAAATGTGTGTGTTGTGTGTTTACGCGTGAGATGATTATGTGTGTACGTATTATGTGTGTACGTATTCTTATTTGTCGGCCAGTTTTGTTGATGTGTGTACGTATTCTTATTTGTCGGCCAGTTTTGTAAGTATGCTGATAACTGTTTGTGCATGAATTTATAATAAAATCGTAGTATCTGTATTTTAAGTAAGTCTTCAACCTTTAAAACAGAGAGGCTTTTAAATAACGATTCCGTATGTGAGTTGTATAAATTATTCTAATTACTTTCTTTTGTAATTTTTTTAGGCAGTAATTTATGTGGGGTAATATTAATGAATTATATAGTGTAATTCTGATACTTTTTGGTAAGACATGCTTAAACTTGTTTATAATTCCGATTGTCCTAAAACATTATTTGCTATTTTCTCAATATGTTTATGCCAATTTTATTTAATATTAGACATAAGAAGTTGAAATGTTGGACTCTTTCAATGTTTACACCATCAATTGTTAGAGTTGGTACTATTACCTTTTTGTTTTGCATTTAAAAAATCATATATTTAGTTCTGTTGATATTTAATGATGATTTATTTAATTTTAGCCATTCTGCTATGTTGTGTAGTTCTGTATTTATCATATATTCAGTATTTGGATTGTTTGTACCATTTGCAAAGGACCCACACTTACTTACTAGTGAAGTATCATCGGCATATGTAATGAATTTAAAGACAGTACTGTATATATACTGTATATATATATATATATATATATATATATATATATATATATATATATATATATATAAGTTTATAGGTAAGACATTTGATTTTAAAGAGGGGGATTTGAAAGAGAGGGATTTTATAGCGACCTCTCGGAGCCTACGACCCTTGCTGATTTCGCTGATGTGTTTTCACGTTAATACACAGAGTTTCATTTGAAACCACCAACATATTTTAAACCAGCGTGAAAATTTTATCTAGGATGGATAAACTATTAGAAAACTTCTTTACAGTCCGATCCGACGACAGATTTTAAATCAGAGTCAAATATTGTGCTAGGTGACTTTTGTAACGCGATCTTCGAGAGCTTGCTTGCTGTTTTGATGGCATTCAATAAGGCCAGCTTAATTCGATGCGACCTTCGGGAGCCATGAACCACAGTTAACCTATTTGCAGGCAAAACGACTTTTTTGTGGCCTGCTCGTTGACGGGCACAGCGACTATAATGTTCGTTTTTTCATAGCCTGTTTACTAGCGTGAATCTGATAGGCTTAACTTGTCATAGCCTGTTTACTAGCATGAGTCTGATAGGCTTATATTTAATCTTCAGCATATCATCCATCAGGGCCTGGGACCTTTCCATTCTTCATCACCTTTATGGCGATTTTCACATATTCAAGTGTTGGTGGGTCTGTGGTCACAGTCTGTGGTCACATTTTGTTTCGGTATATTATGGATACTCCTTCTGCTTGCTGATTGTCGGTTCTCCCTGAGTAGAGTATGGTGTGGCCTGAGGCTGGCTGTCTTTATCCATGTTCCTGTCCACCTTGCTACACTGATTCCAAGAATGTCTACGTTGTAGTTGTCGAACTCCCTCACCACCTGAGCCAGTTTGCCCGTCTGGTACAAGGTACATACGTTCCAGCATGCGACTCTCTTTTTTTTCTGTTTCAGGAAATCCACCATCGGTCTGTCAGTTTCCACCTATGGCTTTGGGTTTGGCTGGAATTCTTCATCCTTCTGGTTTCCTGGTTTGCTTCTTTCTTGTAATCACAATTAACTTGATCTCTGGTATTGGTTTCCATAGCAGGTTACCATTTGTATACGTACATTTAAATTTCAGGCAATAGTTCGTTCGTATAAGCGAAAACCACGGGAGAGGGGGTTATGGAACGTGTTGCCCCAGGCTGAGGACCGTCTTGCCACAGGGATGGGGAAAGATGGCATTTTTGGGTGCTCTTGCTATTTCTCAAATGCAACTCAGTTTGATTATTTACTGAAAATAGTTTCCCAATGGGTAGCACAGATATATGCCCATAATGGTGCTATTCCTCCTTGTTCTCTGCTGTGCAAGGGTGATGGTTAGGTAAAGTATTGTCGAGCCACTCTTTCTGTTCTTTCATTCCATAGTTTTCTATCGGCCGCTCCATCTCTCCATCTTTCATCTTCCCTGATCTTCTCATGTCCCTCCTCACGCAGTCCTCCCATCTCAGCTGTGGCCTTCCCTTTTCCTGCGTCCTTCGTGTTTTTTCCACCTCTGCTCTCTTTGCTAGTTTGCTTGCATCCATTCTTACCAAGTGGTCTGCCCGTCTCATCCTGCTTCTCACCAATCTTCCTGTTAGACTGAATTGCATCCCAACCTCTTTCCTTAGGTCGTTCATCCTTCTTCTGTCCACCCTCTTTGTTCTTGTTATTCGACGAACCCAGTTATTCTCACACACTTGCAGCTTCTGTTGTTGTTGTTCTGTCAACCTTTCAGATTTTTTGAAAATTTTCTGTCCAACATGACTCCCTCTACCTTTCTCCAAGCATTCGCTCCCGCTTGTGTCCGACGTCGTACTTCTGCCGCTGAATGTCCATCCTCCGGAACCATTCCTCCAAGGTACACAAAGCCATCCACTTGCTTGATCTCCTTACCATCCAACCTGATGTTCAACTCCGCTCTCTGGTGTCCAATCCACGTCACTTCTGTATTCTCTAGGCTCATTCTCAGTCCGTGCTTCTCGAACACCCCCTTCCATTCCTCCAGCACTTCCTGTAGGTCTTGTTTGCTTTCTGCTATTATGGCCAGATCGTCTGCATACATCATCTTCCTGAGAATATCCTTCATGCTGATCTTCCTGCTGATTATTTCTATCACCATGATAAACAGTAAAGGGCTAAGGGCACTTCCTTGCCTCAAACCGATGTAAACTGGAAACTCTTCCGACAACCCATATCCAACCACAACTCTTCCTTTTGTTCTCTCATACATTGCTTCCACCATCCTGGCTTCAGCTTCTGGCACTCCCATCCATCTCACTGTTGCCATCACCATCTCTCTAGGGACTGTGTCATAGGCCTTCTCCAGGTCCACAAATCCCACTGCCATTCTTCATTGCATCTCCAACCTCTTCTCTACCATTTGTCTTAATGCAAACATCCCATCAGTCATCCCTCTGCCCTTTCTAAATCCTTGTTGTTCTTCCCCCAATTCTTGCTCTACTTTCTTTCGGATCCTCACAACCAGGATCTTCTCTAGCAGCTTCATGATGTGCCTTAAAAGTGTGATGCCTCGGTATTTCCCTGGGTCTTGCACATCTCCCTTCTTCTTCCATATTGGGACTATTAGCCCTATCCGCCATTCCTATGGTACTTTACCTTGCCTCATACATGTATTCAGCAGCATCTTTGTCCAGCTGATTCCACTCTCCCCCGCTGCCATTACCATCTCCACAGGCATCTCATCGATACCAGGTGCTCTTCCCTTCTTCATCCCTTTCATCCCGGTTTGCATCTCTGTATCCGTAATATCAGTTAACTCCACTTTCCTCTCTACATATGATGGTAATTCCAGATATTTGTTATTTCTTTCCTAGTTCAGTAGCTCCCTGAAGTAGCTTACCCAGACCTTCAGCACTGCCTCTTGTTCTGTCACTAACTTCCCATTTCTATCCTTGATCATCGTCCCACCCTTCACGTCCTTACTATTCTCATCCCTGTCTCGGGCCATTTTGTATATCATCTTCTTTCCACCATCCTCATCTAGCTTGCAATATACGTCTGCTTCTATATCTCTCCTCGCCTTATCAACAGCTCTTTTTGCCGCTCTCTTCTTCTGCCTGTATGTGTGTATCATCCTTGCATCCGGTTGATTTCCTCTCTCCTTGGTCTTTTCGGTTTCTTTCCAGGCTTCCTTCTTTTCGTATACTGCCTCTGCAACCTCGCTTGTCCACCATCTTTGGTTACTACTCCTTGACATTCCGCCCTTTCCTGATGTTCTTCCACATAGCTCCTCTTCAGCTCCCACAAATGCTTCTTGTAAATGTACTTTTTTCACTCTTCCTCCAAACCACCAACTTCTTCACTGAGCTCTTCATACTTAGCCGTCACCCTCTCCTTGTATTCAACGGCGACGTCGTCTTTGCACCTCCACCACTTAATAGTCCTGCGGTCCACAGTCTTAGTTTGTTTCTTCTTCTGCATACGCACAACGAACACCACTGGCTTGTGTTGTGTCGTGACATGCTCTCCAGCCACAGCTTCCGGACTATCACTAGATATAATTATGTCTTGTGCTGTCCACTCCTGAATGTGATCTTGTGGCTCTCTCGCTTCTGGATGAAAGAGCTAGCCACTGCTAACCCATTTCTCGCCACCAGCTCCACCAGAGCTCGACCCTCTCTATTCCTCGCTCCCCATCCATACCTGTCAACGATCTCCTCTTCACCTGGTTCCACTACTCCATGTGCATTGAAGTCTCCCGCAATGCACAACATCACCTTCAGCTCCACCAATCCCATCATCCTCTCCAAAGCATCCCTGAACTCCTCTTTCTCTGCCTCCATCCTTCCCGTCTGTGGCCCATACACAGACATAACACACATCATCTGTTTCCTAATTATCAGCCATGCCATCATTATGCGCCCCTTCCATCTCTCCACTCCGACCACCGTCTTACTGATCTCTTCGGATACAATGATGCCCACTCCGTTACTTCTTTCATCTCCTCCTGCGTGCAGTAGCTTGAACCCTCCCATCATCGTCCTTGCTCTGTCTCCCTTCCACTTAGTCTCCTGGATGCATAATACTTCCAGTCTCCTTCTTTCCATCATTTCCACCACCTCGACTCCTTTCCCGCTCATCGTCCCCACGTTCAGACTGCCTAGCCGGACTTCACGTCTAGATAGCTGCCGCCCTGACGATCCCCTTGGTCTTCGCTGTCTTCTCGCCGCAGCCAAGGTAGACGGCGCGTCGGTTACCCCGGACGCGGTAGCCCTCTCGCTCAACAATAGTTGTACCATCATTATATTTGGGACATCTTAGCCACTCAGCAGCGCTGCCCTGGCTGACTTGCTGTTGCGGTTTTATGTCAAGAAGTTTTCCTTGGAGCCTTAAAGGTACAGTGTGCAGGGCCTACCAGTTTTCCTTCTCCTAGATCACCTGCCTACCAAGGCACATGAGCGTGATCTACCCAGTACTATTTGCTCATAGTTGGGGGTTGGAATGGTGCAGCACCGGGACGTGTCCACACGCTGGTGGGCCCTGCACACTGCACCTTTAAGGCTCCAACCTGCTCCGAAATCCCTAGCACATTCGCCTGGGGCCGCAAGGTGCCCAGTATCCACAGTGTACCACGAGGAGGTTGTGCTAGAGTCTTGTCTATGGAGAGGCTATGTACCAGCAGGGGAGACTTACGCACTCAGCTCCCTTTTCACTACAAGGAGCTATCTGGCAGCTGTTGCTGAAAGCGAGAGTATGAAGCACACACTACATACTACACACTACACTACAGCACTAGGCACATCACACAGACCTGTGTAAACACATTAAAGACATGCTAACATAGTTTCAGATGTTTACAATTTCAAAGTTTTCCTTAGGGGGCCGCACTGCCCCAGGTTACCCTATTGGCGGCGCTAAGCTGCTCCGAAAGACCCAAATTCGAAGATAAATCTGCGGTATGACTTACCGCTAGCTTTTCGAAATCGTAACGTTTTACTTTTTACTCTGGATAAGTGAGATATCCACCACTTGCCATGGTAACGCGAGTGAAATTATGCTGAAGCATTGCATATAAATCAGAGACTGACTGTAAAGCCATGTCATCAGTGACGTCACCAAACCACGTGATCCCTCATCTCATTAACTTCGAATTTTACATTTAAGTTTACCTATAAATTATTGTGTATGTAGTTTTTTTCTGTTGGCATATAGTACATACCATTTTAAGCTTTGTGTACACACCAAAAAAGCATTTTTCTAGTGCCTTGTTTTTATTCCCTTTAAATTAAATTTAATTTAAAAGCTACGTATTTGCTCAACGACTCTCGTAGCTGGTCAAGCGGAGTACCTGACCGATACCTTTCATTATGCATGTCCAGATCGTGGAATGGGCCAGGTTTCTGAGCCATGCCGGGAATCACGTGAGAAGACTTGCATTATTGAAGTGTAACATGACGGCTACTTGTGACGTGTTCCCGCATCAAAGTGAGCTCGTATCAGCTGGAGCTGGCAGAATTGAATATCTAGCTAGGTGCCGTCTAGACAGCTGGGAGTTGGTGTCGACATGTTTACGGGTGGATGTTCGCCTGTGGATGCAATATCCAGCCGTTTGATTGTTGTCATGTGACGTTCCTTTCTGGTCACACGTGCAAACACGTCATTGATATTATATAAAATATTTTATTATGCATTGTTTGTTAACTTTGCTATACACGACTTGGTGATTTTCCACTTTCTGACTTAACCACGAAAACGGCCACTTTTCGTTCCGAAACGTTTCATATATCTACACATTTTGGCATACAAAAATCGATTTTCAATTAGACCCTGTGTACACGGCGCTGATTGTAGAGAATAGCACAGTTGTTCCGAGGTTTTAGATGAGTCGACGATGCACTTAGACCTAGCATACATTTGCACGCTCTTGGTGGGTTGGAAAAATCAATAAATCAATACTTCAGAGTATTTTCTGCAGACCAACTTTAAGCGCTATGACATAAGACGGGTGCGGATGCGGTTTTCGTGGTCAGAAAGGAAAACATTACTCAGAACGTCAAATAAAATAATAAATAAAAATGAGCGCGAGTTTCGTCTTCGAGAATACGTGCACGAGTGTCATTTTTGCTACGCGCCATCCAAGCCGGCTCATATTAAATCGTTCATAACGAAATTACAATATGGCCCAATTGTGCGTCCTGGTGAACCAATTGTGATATTTCCATCATCTGCGTGGATTTATGTGAAGAGACGTGGAATTAAACGTTGTTCCGGTTACCTCATCCACGCACCAGATGCATTGCCGTGAATTATGTTGGTTCGGCAAATGTAGCTCGCTCCGATGTTTCGCATCACAAATGTATTGAATGCCTGCCCGTAATTAGAACAGTATATCATATCTACGATAACCACATGTCCAGGCAGACAGGTAGGCAGGCCGAGAGACAAGTTGTTTATGTAAAAGAAACGTCGTTTATTTTAATCAAAACTAAAATCAAGTTGTGTCTTCCGAACTTTCGTCAGCGGCTACGCTGACTAGTGATTTAAATTACATATACATTCCAGGGTATTCTCCAGGTTTGATGTTTATTTAAACCACTGTAGGCAATTGCGTAATCACGCGACGTTCCCCGCCGTCAGTCGCAGTCACATAATCAGTTTAGACGTTTTCTGCTGAAGCAATCGATGTGCATCCGTATCCTTCCCAGCCTAACCAGGTCACAGCGACCCGACAAACACACGGCAAGCGACTGATCGACGTCGATAGCAGACGAACACGAAATAAATACATTGCACCGTCTTTGTTGTACGGCTTCGCATGCGTTGTGTTCAAAACAAGGACTTGGCTATGGGTGTTAGGGGCGCGTGTTGTGCACCTGCTTGCGTGTGTGTATGCATGCATGTGTGCGTGTTTTATGGAATTAATGTTTTTATCTTCTCCCTCAGAATCTCTGTCCGATTAAGCTCTGTGTGATGAAGACAGTCTTAGAACTTCTTTAGATCATGTCCCAGTACCCGGATATTAATCGTCTGCCTTCCGGATCATTTACTCAAACTATTGAAGCATTTACGTTTTTTGCGTGACTAACGTCTTGTGGCCCTTAATGTGTTTTCCAATAGCAGTTTTCTATTGATGTCGTTTCTTGTTGCCTGTCCTAGAATTTAGTATTTATCTTACTGTTCTAAGCAGTTATCTTTGCAGTCGTGATATTTATAATACTGGTGATCCATTGTCAATCCACTGAGTAATTTCTTCCAAAAACATATTTGTTAAGCATGACCTCGCTTTTAGAAATCCATGTTGAGATGGATTTAATAATTTATGCCTAACAAGAAAGTCCACCATATGGTATTTAATTAACCTTTCTAATAATTTACAAATCACCTATGTTAAATTCACTGGTCTGTAATTCTCTGAGTTACTTCTCGAACAAGTTGAACACTCTTACAAGTGGTATACTAATTTGTTTTACTGTTTCCATTAGTAGTTTTGTAGGAATTCCAACCACTCCATGTGATTTATTATCCTTCACTGCCTTTATTTTCTTAGCTACCATTTCTGGAGTTACAATTAACTGCCCTAAATAGTCCACGATTACCACTTTGTCGCAAAGGGGAGTCTAACCTGGAGAGCTATACTGGCGGGGATGTAAGTACCTGGTAGGTTGAACCAACCTAGGCAGGTCAAGGGGTAGGAGTCAGAAGAAGTGTAGTCACTCAAGGGGGATGGGTCCTCTTCACCTTTAGTTGGCATCCTGTCTACGAGATGGTGTCTCGGAATAAAAAAAAACCACAGTAGCAGTAGCGATGCACTGTAGTAACAGCTAGATGAAAACATGATGAGTTCGAACAACAACACCAGGGTTCAAGTCCCTGCAGTAACACTTCATACTTCTCGAGGGTCTACCAACCCGCATGAAGGTGACATCCCAAAGCGCAAAGGACGGATACCATCTGATGCGAGACAACGAAAGCATTTTGCCGCCCTGAGAAAAACATCCTCCTTGGCCAGCTAAACAGTCTCAACTTATCTTCCACTAGTGCCAAGGAAGAACTCGACAAACACAAGAACGATTTTGACATATCAGTGACTTGTGTTCAAGAACACAGATAGGTCCACCTATTAGAAGACCCAGATATTAAAGCTACCAGGATAGGCAGATACACAATGTTCACAGCCTCCGCTACATGTAATCGACAAGGTGAAGCAGTTGGGGGCGTTGGAGTAGCAGTGAAATCTACACCGTTCCATAATCTTGTATCAACCACCAAGATAACAGACCGTATCATACATACTCTGTTTAAAGGGAAAAAAAAGACAGCATTACACATTCCTCCACATGCCTGTCTTGTAATCGGAGATGATTTCAATGCTCAAGTCTAAAATGGTTTTTCATACCACAACAACTCTAACAGAAACGTCAGCTTATTCTTGATTTCATACACGAGCACAACCTTCTGATGACCAACACTTTTTTCTGTAAACCAAAATCAAGACTCTGGACTTTCCGAGTTCGATATAAATTGAAATCTCAAATAGATTGCATTCTGTGCCGGAAAAGATGAAGAATCAGCATCATGGATTTTCAAGGACGCTCCTCTTCCGATTTAATTGGCTCTGACCTCCGGATTGTGTGTGCAAAGTTAAGGCTCAGCGTGAGGACAAAGAGTAATCCATCCAGGCCCAGATTTAACTGGGATACAATCACAACGAATCAAGATGTTGCCCCTCGCGTTGAAAACCAACTTTAAACAGACTGGGAGGCATTGGCAATAACCTAAACCAACTCGGACAAGGACTATGTTGATATATGCTATAAAGCAGGCTCGGCCATCCTACTCCCTCGAGAAGCTTTCATGACTAATGTTCGCCATACGAATGAAGTAAATGCAACACGTAAGGTTGTAATTAGTGCACAACCCGAGACAGTATCCACAGCTCAAACAACACTTATGATGAAACGCAGGAGAAACATTATCATGACATTCTCGGAGCATTTGACAGTTGCGAGTCGACTAAAGCTCTCCATAATGCCTAGAATTTAGTAAAAACAACTTTCAGGAAAGAAATCAAAAACCATCGTCATACAAGGGGAAGATCGTGTGGATGCTTGGAAAACTCACTTCAACCATCCAGTTGATCCGATCTATGAGACCAACCCCAACATTGACACCAAAATCTTCTCACTAGCCGAAATTAAATTTGGCAAAGCGCCAGGACTAAATGGCATTGTCATTGAAGTGTGGCGATTACCCAAGTTAAGGAAAGTTTATTGAAGTTCTGCAATGAAACATACTTAGGGAATAGACCACCGGAATGGGGGCTCTTGGGTATCGTACCAATACATAAGAAAGGAAACTTGACTCTTTCTGAAAAATAGCGTTTAATAAGTCTAACACAGACTGCTGCAAAGGTCTACAATCGACTCCTGCTTATCAGAATTCGCGATGGCCTAAAAACGATCTTGCGCCCAAACCACAACGGATTGAGACCCCTACGATCTATATCTTCGCAGATTTTTGCTCTTAGACGCATCATTGAGGAAATGAGAAACCACCAGAAAGAAGCTGCCATTATTTTCATCGATTTCAAGAAAGCCTTTGACTCTGCTGATAGAAACAAACTGTTCCAGATTCTCCATGTGACGACATCGCTCTATTCGCTGACGTGATACAAGAAGCAGAACTTTTACTTCATCAAGTGGAAAGTGCTTCCAAATCTACGGGACTATTTCTCAATCCAAGCAAAACAAAATGCATGCACATCAACCCGTCTGCTAATGATAGTGTACACTCTTCAGATGGGAGTCAAATTGAGAAAGTACAGGATTTTAAATATTTCGGATCCTACACAAACTCACAACATGACATCCAGTGTAGAAAAGTCGAGGCATTGCCGGCAGTTCACACCCTCGACAAAGTTTGGAGAGCGGCCATCTGCAGACTCACCAACTGAAGATTTTCAGGACGACGGTTGAACCGATCCTGATATATGGATGCGATTCGTGGTCGCTAATACAAACAGTAGAAAATGCACTGGATGACACCTTCACAAGAATGCTGCAGAAAACTCAAAACGTGTCATGGCGTCATCACATGACCAACCAAGAACTGTACGGCTCCCTACTAATAATATTTATTTTTATAAAGCGCAATTTAAAAAAAAAAGGGTCAACGCGCTGTACAGGAATATAATTGCATATACAATGTAATATAATAAAATTACATATACAAACTAATACATATAAAAACTAATTGCATGTGATTTAATTACGAGGTGTGAAAGTGATAATTCTGGCCGCCATGTTTTGGATGCGTTGAAGTTTATTCAAGGGATAGGCCATCGAGCAGCGCATTACCATAATGACCATGACCCCTGCTTCACATTACGTGAATTTTTCTCCCGAGTTCTGCACTCGTTGAAGGCGGTTGAATTGTCCATTGTTCAATCCACCAAATAGTGCGTTGCTGAAATCAACCGGTTCAGAACAAGACTGCGTACCGCAGCATGGCACGCGTCTTGCGTCAGCAGATGACGAATTCTGCCGATCAGGCGCAGATGGTAGTAGGTCGAAGAAGGTTATAGTTGGCGTATAGCTGGATGTCATCAGCGAATCGATGGTAAAGCATTTGATGCTTCTTGCAGATGCCAGCAATGGGTGTAGTGTGTGCGTTGCACATCACTGGTCCAAGTACTGAACTCTGTGGTTCACCGTGGTAGATGGGAATTGCGTTCGAAGAAAACGAACCAATCAAAACAAGTTGTGATCTGCCAGTCAAGTATGATCTAAACCAGTCAAGTGCCGTACTGCCAACGTTGAATCGTGAGACCAGAGTGCTCAACAATTGTTCAATGTTAATCATGACGAATGCTGCATTCGTGTATAGAAGAACCAGCATAACACTGCGTCCAGAGTCGAGGTCGCGCACTATGTCGTGTTGAACTTTCATCAGATCTGTGTTCTGTGGAATGATGTTGTTTATATCTGACTGCATTTTGTCAGGCAGCTTATTCGTCGCCATGTGCTGATTAATGCGTTTGAGGACAACTTGTTCGATTTCCAATAAGAGCGAGGTTGGAGATGTAGACGATAGTTCTTCAGTTCATTCTGGTCGAGAGAGGCTTTCTTCAGCAATGGTGTCACTAGAGCAGTTTTCCGTGTTTTGGGGAACACTTCTGTTTTTAATGACGCATTTGCTATGCTGACGAATGTGGGCAGCGTTACCAATAAGGAAGTTTTCGGTAACCATGTTGGTAGCACGTCAAGTGAACAGCACTTGGTTGGTTGGTTGGCTTACTCCATCGTCAGAGCATGTTTTGGCAGCTGCCGATGCAGGACCCGTACATACTTTGTAGATCGAGACAATTGGCTCTTTGATTCCACGACATGGTTTTTGTCCATTTCTGTATGGGATATTTTACTTCCCCTGAAATAGACAACAGGTAGAAGGGAGTTCAAGGGGCCGACGGCTCTTGGTGTCTCTTCCGAAAGGCACAGACAAAATGGGGTGAACCATCCTCGCGAGCCAGGGCTGGTAGTGAGTACGAATATACCCCAGCCTTATAAGTAACACCACATATGGGGTGCGCCGAATCGTGTGTACTTCGTCCCAATTGCTGTCTTAGCCGCACTTGTTTCCGGGAAACACGCGTCCAACTTCAAAGAGCAATTCAAGGAAATGCCTCTAATTTCCGTCCGACCAACGATGACCGGTTCACAGCCAATTAAATTCCCGAATGCTAAGAAAGGAATGCGCGTGATACCATTGGTTAACACAGCAACTGACAAATACACGTTTAATTAGATCGATTTTATAATTTGTATTATATATGCCGACGATACCACCTTTTTTAGCACCATCAAATCATTTAATGACAATATACCAAACAAAAGCATTGAATCTGCAGTAAATGAAGAACTAAAAATAATGGAATATCACAGTATTAATAAATTATCATTAAGCAAAAATAAATCTAAACCTTTTTTGACCTTTCAAATGAAGTTAAATACACCTTTTAGCTCAACATCAATAATATCAACATATAACGAGTGGAAGAATTATTATTTAGACTGACTTACATATAAACTTAAATTGGAAAAAAACTTACTGAAAAAAATAACAAGTGTTGCAAAATTGTCAGCATATTAAAATGATCAAAACATGTGTCACCTCTAGAAAGTGAAAGTTGTTTATATAATGCACTAATATTATTTAATATTAACCATTGTATCATGGCGTGGGGTTACCAGGGTAATAGAATGACAAATTCAAACGAAAGCTATGCGAATGTTAACATTAGGTAATTACAATTCACATACAGAACCACTTTAAAAAAATAAATGATTTATTAAGGTTACGTGAAATTAAATGTTATTTTAAATACATGCATCAATACTGACCTACCTACTTATTAAACTGGAAAATAACCCCAAATATCCACAATCATAGAACAAGATGTGCAACTGATATGTACTCATTCAGAATTATACATGAATATGCCCAAACAAATTCTTAGATATAACTTGCCACATGTTGTTAATAATACCCCAAATATGGCTACAGAAAAGATATGAACTCACAGTTTGCGAGGTTTGGCAAAAACAAATCAAAATCGACTAATTCGGTAATACACATATGTACGTACGACTATTATCCGTTACAATTTGTATTACATATTATCACACATATTTCAATATATTCGCTCGACTATTCATGCATTCATTCACTGTCATAACCTTTTGTATAAATGAGTTATCTATATTGTGTTTGTATTTTCCATGTGAACATATTAATGCATATTTTGTTTCTGTCATTAAATTTTCATTTGTATTGTAAACGGGGTCAAAATAAACTTTCATGTTCTTGTTCTTCATTCTTCCTTTGAGCTCAATTGCGTTGCAGCTTCTGTTGTTACAGCTCTGTCAACGCCACCGTTTCCAGTACACGTATATTCATCCTTTCGTAGATCATTGGTTATTGGTGACCATGGTTTCGATATATGTGCAAGTTTGCTGTGTTGGATTTCTATGATTATATGACAGGCAAGATATTGGCATTTTTCTTGTGGATAATGCTTATGTTGCCATTCAGGGCACACCTAACCTGTTTTCATTTCACTCCTGACTAACATACCCAATCGAACACCAAGTCAACTGTTCTACAATGCAGTCAATTAGAGAAATGTGTATTTTCTAACAGCAGCAAACTACTTGCCATCTGTGAAACGGAGCCCCGGAAGAAAGAACACTGACCATAAAAACAATCATTTGAGTTTCAATCTGACAATTCAAATGGCAGAAGTATGTAACTTTGCACAGTTACATTGTCATTGGAAAATTGCCTATACATTTAAAAAGAATTTTATTGGATAATTTGTTGGCATGACAAAATATACTGTACAACGGTCGGTATATGTTATACAACTTGGTTATTTCATTCCATCAACCTATTTGTGTATCTAGGAATAAACACGGAGATGAAAGTTCACAATAATAATACGTTTTGCATCAGTGTCGCAATGTTGTACAGTTCTAATAAGTTCTTGCTCATCAACCGGACTTAGAAACATACTCCCATTACATCCTTCCCCCAAATAATCATAAATAGATACATCCTTGTCAGGTGAAGAAATGTTCTTTGCTAAATTAAAGCCAACATTGGTAAAATAATCAATTTGCAATAGCCTTATTTTCTTATATTTGTTTGTTGGTACTCACAAAATAAGTAGGATACTCTGGTGCGTTGAATTGTTTGTTGATGATACTGTTTAGTATTTTTCTGGTACACTTTATATTATCTTTCTGCTTCTCTAGCAACTCGCTGTAGTAAGGTTTTTCAGAGAACCTTAATACAGATGTCAGTTTGTTTAATATAGTTTGTACTTTAGTTCCGCTTTAGAAGATTGGGATATAACAAATGCTTTATACAGCCTCTTTTTTTGCACAAGCACGTTTTAGTCCATTGGTGAACCATGGCTTTTTTGTTAATGCAACTTTTCTTCAGTACTGTTTTCACTGGGCAATATTTAGTAAACAAATAAATAAATATGTGCAGGAACGTATCATAAGCTTGATTTACGTCATTAGTGTTTAGAACATCATCAGGATTGAAAATGTTGCTCTTTTCTAAGCGAAGCTAATCTATCTTCGTTTATTATTCTAACATGTTTAACCTCTTTTTTAACATTTCTATTTATTTTATATTCACATATTGCAAAGATTGGTAAGTGATCACTAATGTAATTAATTAGACTATCAGAAGTAAGGTGTTGATGTTGGAGTTTGTTAGTAAAATATTATTGATTAGCGTAGCTGAGATATTTGTGTTTCTGGTGAGCTTATCAATTAAAGGGTAAAGACCCAGACTGTACATCATATCAAGGAAATGCTTGCTGTGATTTTCATGCTTTAATAAAGCTATGTTGATCACCACGTACATTATATTGTTTTGGCCGATGGCGCCCCATAAAATACTTTCTATTTTCTCACAAAATATGTCTAAGTTTGATCCTGGTGTTCTATATACACAGTTGATAATAACATTCGAGTAATTCTTTATAGATAATTCCACTGAAACGCATTCAAACATATATGTTCTGCTGTCAAATAAGACAGCTCTTTGCTTGTGTATATTGCAACGCCACCACCTCTTGGATAACCCCTAGTAATGTGGTAGCCATTGTAATTGTTTATATTATAGTCATTGATTAGGTCTAGTTCAGCAGATGTCTCAGATATGGCGATGATATCAAATTGCAGGTCAAGCTCTGCGAGTAAAGTGTATGAATGACAATCCCTTCGCTTTTTTTTATAGAAATTGTTGTCTGAGTCAATGTCGTTTTCGAAACCAAAAGTTTTGTCATCAAAATACTTGAAAAAGTTCACATTAAAGTGTGAACATTTATCAACTAATGTATGAATATCAACATTTTGTTCAGCAGAATAATTTTCAAATATACATTCACATAGTTCACATTTAACTACAGGATTATACAAGTTCCGATTACAAACAGGACACGAATCTGTCTATAGTAAGGTTTTAGCCATTTCTTTTGCTAGTGAATTTACTTCCCAATCTTTCAAGGTTTAGTGTCTTCAGTTTCAAACTTTGCCCGTCCACTCTAATCTTTATGAAGACGCAGCAATGCTGTGTGCACGCACTGAACAATTTGACGGAAAAAGTTCAATATTATTATCTGTACCTTTAAGCACACGTCGTTTCGCCATCAGTTCAGTCTTTTTTCCTAAACCCACTCCACACACTCCACACACTCCACACTCCACACACTCCACACACTTCAAACATTCCACACACTCCACACACTCCACACACTCCACACCCTCCACAAACTCCACACACTCCACAAAAGCCATACTCCATACACTCCACACACTCCAAACAATCTACACACTTCACACAATTTATACACACTTAACACACTTCACACAATTTACACACACTCCACACACTCCACACACTACACACATTCAACATACTCCAAACACTCCACACACTTCACACACTCCACATACTTAACATACACTCCATACAATCCACACAATCCACACAATCCACCAACTTCACAAACTTCTCACACTCCACACACTCCACATATACTTCACACACTCCACACAATCCACACATTCCACACACTCCAAACACTCCACCCACTCCACACACTCCACACACTTCACACACTCCACACACTCCACATACTTCACACACTCCACACACTTCACACACTTCACACACTCCACACAATCCACGCACTTCACACACTCCACGCTCTCCACATTTTGCATACACTCCATACACTCCACACATTCCACACACTCTACACAATCCACACACTCCACACACTCCACACACACTTCACACACTCCACGCACTCCACATATTGCATACACTCCATAAACTCCACACATTCCACACACTCCACACAATCCACACATTCCACACACTCCACACAATCCACACACTCCACATATTGCATACACTCCACACACTCCACACATTCCACACACTCCACACACTCCACATATTGCATACAATCCACACACTCCACACACTCCACACACTTCACACTCTCCACACACTCCATATACTCCACACACTTCACACTCTCCACACACTCCACACACTCCACACACTCCACATATTGCATACAATCCACACACTCCACAAACTTCACACTTTCCACACTCTCCACACACTCCACACACTTCACACTCTCCACACACTCCATATACTCCACACACTTCACACTCTCCACTCTCCACACACTCCACACACTTCACACACTCCATATACTCCACACACTTCACATTCTCCACACACTCCACATATTGCAAACAATCCACACACTTCACACTCTCCACACTCTCCACACACTCCAGACACTTCACACTCTCCACTCTCCACACACTCCACACACTTCACACACTCCATATACTCCACACACTTCACACTCTCCACACTCTCCACACACTCCACACATTCCACACACTTCACATTCTACACACACTCCATATACTCCACACACTTCACACTCTCCACACACTTTACACACTCCACACACTCCACGCACTTCACACACTCCACGCTCTCCACATGTTGCATACACTCCATACACTCCACACATTCCACACACTCTACACAATCCACACACTTCACACAATTTATACACACTTAACACACTTCACATAATTTACACACACTCCACACACTCCACACACTCCACACACTCCACACACTTCACACATTCAATATACTCCAAACACTCCACACACTTCACACACTCCACATACTTAACATACACTCCACACAATCCACACAATCCACCCACTTCACACACTTCACACACTCCACACACTTCACACACTTCACACACTGCACACACTTCACAAACTTCTCACACTCCACACACTCCACATATACTTCACACACTCCACACAATCCACACATTCCACACACTCCAAACACTCCACCCACTCCACCCACTCCACACACTCCACACACTTCACACACTCCACACACTCCACACACTTCACACACTCCACACACTTCACACACTTCACACACTCCACACACTCCACGCACTTCACACACTCCACGCTCTCCACATTTTGCATACACTCCATACACTCCACACATTCCACACACTCTACACAATGCACACACTTCACACAATTTATACACACTTAACACACTTCACACAATTTACACACACTCCACACACTCCATACACTCCACACACTCCACACACTTCACACATTCAATATACTCCAAACACTCCACACACTTCACACACTCCACATACTTAACATACACTCCACACAATCCAAACAATCCACCCACTTCACACACTTCACACACTCCACACACTTCACACACTTCACACACTTCACACACTGCACACACTTCACAAACTTCTCACACTCCCCACACTCCACATATACTTCACACACTCCACACAATCCACACATTCCACACACTCCAAACACTCCACCCACTCCACACACTCCACACACTTCACACACTCCACACACTCCACACACTTCACACACTCCACACACTTCACACACTTCACACACTCCACGTACTTCACACACTCCACGCTCTCCACATTTTGCATACACTCCATACACTCCACACACTCCACACAATCCACACATTCCACACACTCCACACAATCCATACACTCCACACACTCCACATATTGCATACACTCCACACACTCCACATATTGTATAAACTCCACACACTCCACACATTCCACACACTCCACACACTCCACACACTCCACACACTCCACACACTCCACATATTGCATACAATCCACACACTCCACACACTCCACACACTTCACACTCTCCACACACTCCATATACTCCACACACTTCACACTCTCCACACACTCCACACACTCCACATACTGCATACAATCCACACACTCCACAAACTTCACACTCTCCACACTCTCCACACACTCCACACACTCCACACACTTCACACTCTCCACACACTCCATATACTCCACACACTTCACACTCTCCACTCTCCACACACTCCACACACTTCACACACTTCACACTCTCCACACACTCCACATATTGCATACAATCAACACACTCCACACACTTCACACTCTCCACACTCACCACACACTCCAGACACTTCACACTCTCCACTCTCCACTCTCCACACACTCCACACACTTCACACACTCCATATACTCCACACACTTCACACTCTCCACACTCTCCACTCTCCACACACTTCACACTCTCCACACACTCCATATACTCCACGCACTTCACACTCTCCACACACTCCACACACTTCACACACTCCACACACTTCACACACTCCATATACTCCACACACTTCACACTCTCCACACACTTCACACTCTCCACACACTTCACTGTTCGATGGTCTTACTGACTGCTGCAAACAACTGGGAGTCAATTTGACTATGTCAACATTAAAATAACTGTGTTCAGAAAGGAGTGTTCAAGGCTGACGTTTGGTGAAAGATCGACATGACCTGAACATCAGATTCTTCAAGTGTGTAGTCTCTGCGTCATTTGACTCACCATTTGCAAGAGAACACACAACCAACACAAGGACAATCATGATACAAAGTGAGTGGTCGTACATAATGACCATGGTCGTACACAATGACCATGGTCGTACACAATGACCATGGTCGTACACAATGACCATGGTCGTACACAATGACCATGGTCGTACACAATGACCATGGTCGTACACAATGACCATGGTCGTACACAATGACCATGGTCGTACACAATGACCATGGTCGTACACAATGACCATGGGTGCAATAGTTGCTCTGTCGGTTCTCGGCTTGTTGGTGGTCTCTCGTGAACCGACGCAATGACATTCACAGA